>CM031371.1:12241861-12412384 GCA_018208015.1 Medicago ruthenica
GAATGAATCTCCCTTTTTTGTTTTATATGACTCTAATAGTGTTTAATTGGTTGATTGATTATGAAATTGGGATTTTGAGTAATATATTTGTGTTGTGAAACCATTGTTAGGGTTTTGATGGGTCCAAAATTGGTACTAATTTGTTGTTATTGTTGTTGATATTCATATGACTCTGTTTGACGTTTGTTGTTGTTGCTCTTGATATGCCCAAATAAGCCAAATTGTTTTGGTTCATTGTGTAATTCAATGATTATTATTTCACTTTTCAACAATGTTATATACTTGTTTAGTATTGCAGGCAACAATTACTTTGGCATTCACAACCTAAAACCTAATGTCACTCGGTTATACCATAGACAATTTTAAAGATGGTAATAGACAACTTGACTAATACACAGAAAGTTGGTTTTATTCAAAGTTAAAATATTTGCTTAAGACCCCAATATGTGTCAGTTTCCTGCAATCATATGTTTCCAATATTCTCACTTCTTTTGAATTCTTTCTTAGCAGTTTGATTGCAGGAAGTTTATATTCTAGGAGGCCGAAAAATTGCATTATGCAATTGCAGGGCCTTTGGGTTGTGTCCCAAAAGCTAGAGCAATGAATACTTAAATGGGTGGAGGCTTAGATGAAATATCATCAACTAGCAATGTCTAGAGAACACAACTGAGCTATTTCAATAGAATTGAAGGAACTAGAAAGCATGTTATTATGATTAAGTTTATAGTTATAGTAATAATTATAATTATTAAGTTTAAAAGTTTGAACCCCTGGTCCAGGGTCCAGGCAACGCCACTGCCTGCCACTATCTCTCTAAAATCTCTTGGCAATGGCTCTCTGAAACCTTGAGGTATGATAAAACTCTACTAACACTTTGTTTCAATCTATATTTGTTCTTAATTTTTGTCTAATTTTGAATAAAAGATTACCCATTTGTTTATTTTATTAGATTACATGTATGGGTTTGTTTAATATACGTGTTTGGGCATTGGTTTTTGGATTTGTTGTTTTTGAGCACCCAGGCTTTTGTGTTCAATATGATGAGTGTTAGTAGAGCTCACATATGATGAATATTAGTGTAATAAGAAAATTTAGCATGATGATGAGTATTAGTAGAGCCCAGCGCCTACTGGGCTACAAAAACTGAACTAGGACGAACAGTTAAACACTTCGCATTGTCCTAAAGCTCGTGCTTGTTGGGCTGTGGACTATCAATCTTATTATTTAGGGCACAAAGCCCTCTAGAAGGGTTTGGCGCCCTTAGGCAAGGGTTCAGCGCCCTCCCACAAGGGCCAACTAGGCCTTAGGCGAGCCCGCAAGGGGCGCCGCCTCAGAGAGCTTCTAGAAGCCTCTAGAACGCTCTAAGCGTGGCTTTGGGCACAAGCTACTTGGGGCCAAAGTCACGGGAAACCAAGCCCACACAGGGCTATAAATACCCACTTTAGAAGCATTCTCAAGGCATCACTTAAACAGACTAAACCCTAGTTTCTTAGATTGTACTCTCTGCAAGTATAGTTGGCGCCTACCGTGGATCAATATTTGATCGACCAATAAGAAACCTTCGAGATGTATTTATGATACACCTTCTTGCAACAAATATAATTTCCATTATAAATTTGTAGACGGCAAAACCAACATTATCCTTTGATGAATTGAGGGTAATTTATCCTAATGATAATTAGAATTCGATTTTGGAACGAATGAGATGGAAATCACATGTTGAATGAATGGGATGAAGAATTTTAATGTTCTTGAAATGAAAATTGTAACTAATTGTAAGAAAAAAACAACCATTTTCTATTGGTTTTGATAATTCGGAAGTTAATCAATTAGAATTTTAAAAAATAAAAATAAAAGACTTTTTTATGATGAAAAAACTCTATGGTATGCAATCAAGACTTTTATTTAATCTAAATAAATCTTATATTCAATTAAAATAATATGAATTTTTTAACTGAGTATAAAAATATATTGATTAATCAAGACTTTTTTACAATTTCAAAAATATTTTGTGGTATTAAAAAAATATTTGATGGACTGTTTAATAAATAGTACTAGACTTTGACCCGTGCGATGCACGGGTTGTTTTAGAAAGTCATAATTAAAACACACTACATATCTAAAAAAGGTAACATAGACTACACCTTAACTTCAAAACACCAAGTAAAAATGGCTCCCTCGTAACATCCCTACACAAACAGCATGTCTTTAATGGTATTTCTTATATCAGTAAATTATGTCTTTGCAGTCCAATATAAAGTTTAACGTCATATTTCCCTAGTCATGGATGTTACCCAATGTGAGCATCTTTCAAAAGTGCACCGTCTACAAAAAGAATGCAGGAAAAATTAATTAAAACAAAGAACAAATTAGCAAAACAAAAAGCAAATACATGGTTCAAAAATAAAATAGAATAGAAAATTGTAAAAGAAGAATTAACATAAATTGCTGCTTCGTTGAACATATGGTTTTTTGTTCCTGTTCATACTTTTTGCTCCAAGAATTAGCATTTAAGGGGATTAATTTTATTTAGTTATCAGTTAGAATACGATTAAATTCTTCAAAAAAAAGTAGAATACGATTAACGAAAAGGATACATAATATAGAATCCATTGACTACCTTCATTCCAATTTTGGTGTGTTGAGTCTCTTAAATAATGGACATTACTACTTTGCTGTAAAAAAACACACACAACAATGAGTTGTGAGCAGCAAATTTGTAGATAGAAAAATTAACAAATGAATAAAAATTAAGTTGATGTAGATTGTTCTGTCCGACACAATATTGTATTTGACCGTCACAATAAGCCGAGGATAATTAAAAGAAATCCAACATTATAAATGGTTCTCCAAAAAATCAAAAAAAGATGCATAGAAAAATCAGAGGGAAAGTGGCATCAACGATGATATGAGAGAACCAAACCATAAGGAAAGTCACATCAACAGCCATAAGAAACATCATTTTCAAAAAATAAAATGAGAATGAGAAGTAGAAATAGTTCAAGAACATACCAAATAACACGTAAGCCATAAATATCTAATCTGTATGGCTTGTCTGCCGCCACGCCTATTAAAGACAAAAGCAGAACAACTAAATAATTGTTACTTTGTAGAGCTTAACAGGACCCCCCATATCAAAGTAAAAAATAATTCACGCTACACTATAAAAGTTCAAAGTAACAAATAAAATAGGAAAAGAAATTGAGAATCTAATGTAGAAGAAGATGAAGGTACAATCCTTGTGCAACAGAGACACTCATATTTAGTAAAAAATCCAAACAGGAGCAGAACAATGATGAATTTTAGAGATAATCTGTCTATAACAACCGCATAATCAGCATGCCTTAAACAATCTATTTATCTGCATTTTGTAGGAACTTAGCAAAAATAAATGAATGCTTTAAACTGATTCATATAAACGTCAATTGCAAGAACATATTAATATATAATATCAAAACAAAACAGAATAAGCATCATTACCTTATCCTCATATTCTCAAAACCTGCAAAAGAAAGTTCATTTCAGAAAATTACTTTTTTTTCTTTTTTGAATCATTGTATGCATGCAATTACTAATTTATGTATTGAAGTTGTTAATTGCTGAATTATATTTGGGGAAAGAGAGAAAGTGGGGGGCGGTAGTGGGGTAGTGGCAAATAGGAGTTCTTGTTTTCTTTCTCTTTAATTGCATATCTCATTTGACGGTTAATTGCTGAATCAGATTTGGGGAAAGAAAGAAAGTGGGGGGCGGTAGTGGGAAATAGGATTTCTTGTTTTCCTTCTCTTTGCATATATGTTTTGGAATCAAACATGTAGACATTATAAACATTAATGTCGTATTGGCAAATCATTGGATCTAGACCATCTTTAACCCGGTTTGTTATGAAACGATCAAAACAAAAAAAAACAAAAGAAAAGGTGCAAAAATTACACCAATTTAAGTTATTAACTTTATTTAGTTACCAAATAATATTACCAGTTTGTGTTTCCGAATTCCTTCTTTCTCAACCTTCATATTCGATTACATTCATGTTAAAAGAGCAACTAAAATAGGCAAATTGAAAATAGTAAACATGTTTCAAAAGTCAAAGTGAGAAAACAAAGTAATGTTATAATCTAGTGTAGTGATTTTTGCAAATAGAAAAGCAGAATAAATAACTTCAAGTAATTAATATAATATAGGAGAAACAAAGAGGTAGACAAAATTACACTAAAATTGTATCGATAAAAATATATGAAAAGGAACTGCTATCAAAAAAGGAATTGCAATGACGTTATTGGCTTTTAAAAAAAATGACATTTTCATGTGCTACCTGATTCAATTCCTTGCAGACCTTTTTTTCATAAAAATTAATTAGGTCTGTCAAAAAGGGCGGGGTTATGGTTATTAGGTTCAATTGCATGATGGTGAGAGAGATGAAAGTGAGTCAGAAATGATTTAGGAATTGTGAGATTGAAAGAAAGAGGGCCCAAAATTTGTGTTGAATACATAACATTGAAGCAATTGCATGTCATAAAAAACATCAGTGCCTTGGTGGTAAAAGTTGTGATTTGGAAGCATGTGGTACCTGGTTTGATCCCCACCAGGAGTTTTTTCATAAATTTTTTTCAAAACCAAAAATTAAGGTTAGTCATTAGGGTTAGGTCAGACTACCTAACATTTAGTATTATAAAGAATTTAATAGACTTTATGAGAAATTTTAGTTAGTTTTTAACATTAAAAAGCCTTTCATCAAAACATAAGATTTATATAAATTTCCATTACTTGTGTTTCTTATCCATGACCTAATATATTTTCATCCAAAATAACATGATTTTCTATTTTACTTTAAAAAAAATCAACATAATTTTTTTTGATTGAATACAAGGATAAATTATAGACTATTAATAATTTAATATAGTAGAATTTTAGGTCATGAAAGTTGACTTAATTGATAAAATGTTCACACAGTTGCAAGGATGTGAGTTCAACTTCCGTTGTTAATATGAGACTATTTTGATAAGTGATTTGTAAGTTTACACTCTTTAAGACTTTAGATCTGCTTTGACTTTTGTGAGCCCCAAAACTCAAGACCTCTCTAATAGAGAAGTCGTCGTATGCATGCACTCTTTAAGACTTGAGGTCTTGTCGGATCATTATGAACTTTGAAATTCAACTCATCTATACTTTTTAAAAAAAGTATATAATAGTAAAATTTTAATTAAAAAAATAGTAACAAATAATAGTATTCTTTTTTATCAAGGGGAAAACAAGAAATAATAATTGTAATAAAACAAACGAATGGAATTGAAACTCAGCGTTTTAACACTTGAGAAAAGCGCATGATTGTCTTTGTCTTCCCCAACCCCCCACCGTGTTAGGGTTTCTGAAATCGATTGAGCTTCAAATTATGCAATTTCCGAACCTCAATTTGAATTCAACGAACCATACAATACTTAATCGTGGTTCATCGATTGTTTCATTTCACCTATAAGAGACTATGGATAGTGTCGTGCGTCCACTGCACCATATTTGTTCCTTCTCCTGAATCAGTGATCAATTTCACGGTTCCAGTTTGTCTCACTTAATACCGGTAAGTGTTGCTTCTTTGAATCAAAATGCCTTTTTTATGCAAATTAAAGCTTTGTTGGATTTTTGTATAATCAATTTAGCATATTATTGTCTACTCAAATCAAATATGTCAATTGCAAAATGTACCTATTTGGGTTTTAAGAATCATCGTGCATTCTGCATGTGATAAGTTACAGCCTTTTTTGGGCTTTCTTTTGTGATCATTTTGTTTTTTTTTATATGAGCCTGGGTGAATTAAATTAATTTAATTATTTCTTCCAATTTGGTGAAGGTTTTTCATGGATGGTGATCATAACAAGTTAGGTCATGTGCATGTAGAAAATGTTGATGCTGGACTTGAAACATCGAATAGTTTGGACTTGAATGTGGAGCAAAATTGTTGCAGCCCAAATGTTCTTCACGCTAATGGCTCTCAAACTCAATCTGGTAATGCATTAGCAAATGGAGGCTTTGTCAACACAGCGTTGGGAATCGATAAGGTATTTGAGTCTGATGAACATGCATATAGATTCTATAACAAGTATGCCATGTTGATGGGTTTCAATGTTAGAAAAGATTGGATAAATAGGAGTAAGGTGCATGGTATGGTGGTTTCTAGGAAATTTACCTGCTCCAGAGAGGGATATCGTAGGAAAGATAAGAGAGATTTTACTGTGAAGAAACATCGGAAGGAGACGAGAACTGGCTGTTTGGCACACATGATCATTACTCGTCAACAAGATGGAAAATACCAGGTTACCCATTTTGAAGCACAACATAATCATGATGACATAAACCCAATCAATTCTAACATCATGTTAATAGAGTTGCAAAATGAATTTTGTGTTGCTCAAGTTGTGGAAGTTAACTCATATCATAATTTGGGACCCAAATCTAGTTCAGCGTTAACTACGATGAATACAAAATTAGGTGCATGTGATTCTCTTGATCAACTTTCCATGAATTATGATAATTATCTTTATTCTGTAAGGGAAAGAGATATGGGTAAAGGAGAAGCTGGGCTTTTGTTGGGTTATTTTCAAAGGCAACA
The DNA here is from genome assembly GCA_018208015.1 of Medicago ruthenica. Taxonomy (NCBI): domain Eukaryota; kingdom Viridiplantae; phylum Streptophyta; class Magnoliopsida; order Fabales; family Fabaceae; genus Medicago; species Medicago ruthenica. Next base: position 12,248,463 of record CM031371.1, read on the forward strand.
CTTTGAAAATCCAACATTTTTTTATGCCATACAGCTCGATGTTGATGACAAGATAACGAATCTTTTCTGGGCTGATGTAACACCCATATAGAGATTGCCTAGGATCTCTTACGAGTATTAAAATTTCGTACCGGATACATTAAATACAATACAGAAATCCGAATATCCGATACAAAACATTCTCCATAATATACATCATTGTACAATATCATATACATCCAAATAAAACATAAGCAGCACGATCAATCCGTAGCTTTCTCTTTACCTTTACGTCGTGCTACCTGCGAAGAACCTGCACCAGAAGGAAAGGGATGAGACATAACGTCTCAGTGAGCTCCGGCCCTACCTACTGTTGGCAACCACGGGGGTAACCTAGGGTCGCCGTGCCTACTCTTGGCAATCCTGGGGGATACCTACGATCGCCATCGTTCTTTACATTTATCGCGATCAAGGGGAAAATACTAAGATCGCTTCTTTGTCTTATCTCATGCATTCATATTCTATTCTCAATCTTAAACTTATACTTAGTGATCTTGGGGACATCCTATGATCACATCTCGTTCACTAGGATCTAATCGTCATATCTCGCATTACATATAAACATATACATATACATATTCATCTTTCGTGTCTTAAGGTTAGAAGTTAGCGTTGAACAAACATAACATTATCTTGGTTCGTTTTACGGAGTGCATCCGGGTGGAGTAACCCCGAAGTACATCTCCCATCATACCGGTGAAATTCCTATCATATCAGGCTAACACCGAACTCCTCTTATCTTTGTGTAGGCAACCCTCTCGGTGAAGCCCCATCCGGCATAATCCGGAGCCTTCTGGACACATCTTAACTTTACATGTGGACAACCCTCTCGGTGAAGTCCCATCCGGCATAATCCGGAGCCTGATGGACATGCTTAAATCTTTTAACTGACGTGTGGATAGCCCTTTCGGAGAAATCCCATCCGGCGTAACCCGGAGTCTGATGAACACGTGATCATGATCGTATAACATATTCGTATCTTGTTCTTATTCTTTAAGTAATCATTCATAAGTGCTTAACCTATAAAAGGTTCTAAACTTGACTATTGTATCATTCTTGGATTCGTGTATACTGAATCGAGTTCATGACATTGCCTAGTAAGGGTCAAACCCTAAACTAGTTCCTTAAGATCTCTATGATAACTTAGGGATTGAGAAAATCCTCTCTTATCATTGTACCTATCCTCATCTATAATTCATCCATACATTCTCTAAAGGATAGGGCTTTCTATGCTTGTTAGCGACACTTAGTCACTACATGTCGTTATTGAGTCCGAGGTAGCATTAGATAACCGGAATGGTGCAAGAATTTGATGAAAAACAACATGTTCCTGCCTACTGTCCCATCGTGTCACGATTTGGAAATCGTGACACGATTTTCTACCCAGAAATCGTGTTTGGTTCTGCCTGTGAAATCGTGACACGGTTGGAAAATCGTGACATGATTTTACCTGCAGTTGGACAGCATAGGGCAAGCTTAAAACGTGATTTTCACCATTTCAGCTTATCCAAACATACCCAGACATCATAACAGCTTATTGGATCAATTTCTAAGGCATATAGCTAGATTACATCATGAATAATCAAGGAATCACATGGAAAGGTAATTAGGGCACTAAAACCTTAAACTAGGTCATAATGCTATAAACTTTCAGACTTACTCAAGACGGGTTCTAAAAACCCTGTGGAGCTCACCTTAAACCTCAATTGGTGCTTGCTAGCTTCTAAACTCCAAGCTTCAATCTATCACTTCTCTTGACTCTTCCTTAATTCTCCTTGTTTCTTCTTTTCTTTCTCTTGTTCTAGCTTTCCAACTAAGCTTGCTTTGCAAGATTTCTCCCAAGAATTAGATAAACTTATGATGGGTTGATAGAGAGGGAGAGGAAGGCGTGTGAGTAGAGGGGAAAGAGGGAGGAGAGCTGATTTTGTTGGTAGAGGATGAGAAGAAGAAAAATGACAATGGAAATATCATGTTCCATTTTTAAATAATCTCCCCTTTACCATTATTTACAAAATTGCCATCTCCACATAATTACTTATTTGCCATGCTTGCTTCTCAAGTTTCTAACACTAATAACTGATACTTAAGAGCGGGATATTACAATCTACCCCCCTTAAAGAAATTTCGTCCTCGAAATTTAGAATTTACCTGAAAACAGATGCGGGTAGTTCTCTTGCATTTCTGACTCTAACTCCCACGTCGCTTCGCCGTCGGGAGAACCTTTCCATACCACTTTAACAATAGGAATCTCTTTGTTCCGCAAGGACTTAACATCACGATCAATTATCTGATCTGGCTCAGGTTGAAAAGTTAAGTCCGATCTCAAATCAATACTGTCCAGCTCCACTGGTTGGAAAGGATCGGGAATGAATTTCCTTAGTTGTGAGACATGAAATACATCGTGTAAACCTGACATGGCCGGTGGCAGCGCTAACTGATAAGCTGCTGGACCGACACGTCGAAGTATCTGAAACGGTCCAACATACCTTGGACAAAGTTTCTTAGTTCTGAATGCTCCTCTTAAGCCCAACTTGGGTGTAACTTTAAGGAATACATGGTCTCCTTCTTCAAACTCTAAGGGTCTTCGCCGCTTATCAGCATAACTTTTCTGACGACTTTGGGCTGTTCTCATCTTATCCTGAATGGATTTAATCTTTAAGGTCGTCTCCTGAATTATCTCAGGTCCCAAAATACTCTTATCTCCAACCTCAGCCCAGCAAAGTGGGGTTCTACATTTCCTACCATACAAAGCTTCATATGGTGCCATTCCAATGCTAGAATGGTAACTGTTGTTGTAAGAAAAATCAATCAATGGTAGGTGATCGTTCCAACTTCCTCCATCTTCTAGGATACATGCACGTAACATATCCTCTAACGTCTGAATAGTTCTTTCGGATTGTCCGTCTGTCTGAGGATAATGGGACGTACTCATCTTTAATCTTGTCCCTAAAGCTTTCTGAAAAGCTTTCCAAAAGTGAGATGTGAAGATGGGATCTCTATCAGACACAATACTAGCTGGCACACCATGGAGTTTCACAATCTCCGAAATAAACAATTCAGCATACTGAGAAGCTCGGTAAGTAATCTTAACCGGCAAGAAATGAGCTGACTTGGTTAACCGGTCCACTATTACCCAAATGGAGTCATGTCCTCGCTGTGTTCGAGGTAATCCACTCACAAAATCCATCGTTATCTCTTCCCATTTCCATTGTGGGATTTCCAAAGGTATTAACATTCCTGCAGGCCTTTGATGTTCAATCTTCACCTGCTGACATACAATGCATCGCGACACAAATTCCGCAATATCTCTTTTCATGCTAGGCCACCAATAATCTCTCTTCAAATCTTGATACATCTTGGTGGTACCTGGATGAATGCTAAAACTGCTCTTGTGCGCTTCTTCTAAAATCAACCTTTTCAATTCCATATCATTCGGAACATAAATCCTTCCTTCAAACAGTAATATACCATCTGGTGCCCATGAAAACTCTGTTTGGTCAACTTTCCTCTGAAGGTCCATATCCACATATTGAGCTTGTGCAATCCTAAACCGTAGGTCGCACAAAATATCTAACTTGTTCAGCAAGATGCCACCTTCTAACTCTGTAACATGGAGGTTAAGATCTCTGAATTTCTCATATAACCCACATGTATGCATCATTACTTCAGCTTTAACTAAAGCCTTTCGACTCAAGGCATCAGCTACCACATTTGTTTTTCCTGGTTGGTATTTCAGATCAAAATCAAAATCCTTCAAGTATTCCATCCATCGCCTTTGCCTCATATTTAAATCTCGTTGATCAAACAAATACTTCAAACTTTTATGGTCACTGAATAAATCAAATTGTGCACCATACAAATGATGTCTCCATATCTTCAATGCAAAAACTATGGCTGCTAGCTCGAGGTCATGGGTGGGGTAATTCTCTTCATGAGTCTTGAGCTGTCTAGACGCATATGCTATCACATTCTCTCCTTGCATAAGAACACTTCCCAGTCCCTTGGAGGATGCATCGCAGAAAACGGTGTATCTCCTTTCAGGATCTGGTATTGCCAACACTGGCGCTTTAGTCAACTTTCTTTTCAAAACTCTGAAACTTTCTTCACATTCTTCGTCCCAAATAAAGGGTACATCTTTTCTGGTGAGGCGTGACAGAGGTAAGGCAATCTGAGAAAACTTCATGATAAACCTTCGATAATAACCTGCCAAGCCTAAAAAGCTCCTGACTTCTGCTACATTCTTGGGTCTTTCCCAACTGAGTATAGCTTCAACTTTGGATGGATCAACGGCTACTCCTCCTTGAGAAATAACGTGACCCAAAAACTTAATCTCAGATAGCCAAAACTCACACTTGCTGAATTTAGCATATAACTGTTTGTCTCTGAGGACATTCAAAACAATCCTCAAGTGTTGAGCATGTTCCTGAGGATCCTTGGAATATATCAAAATGTCATCTATGAAAATTACCACAAACTGATCGAGGTAAGGCTGAAATATTCTGTTCATATAATCCATAAATACTGCTGGAGCATTAGTTACACCGAAAGGCATAACCAGAAATTCATAGTGCCCGTAACGCGTTCGAAACGCCGTCTTAGACACATCTGAAGATTTGATACGGATCTGATGGTAACCTGACCGAAGATCAATTTTAGAAAACACCGTTGCTCCCTTAAGCTGATCTAGGAGATCATCAATCCTTGGCAGAGGATACTTGTTCTTAATAGTCACTTTATTAAGTTGGCGGTAGTCTATACACAGCCTCATGCTTCCATCTTTTTTCTTGACTAACAGAACTGGAGCACCCCAAGGTGACACACTGGGTCTGATAAAATGCTTCTGGATCAATTCTTCTAGCTGAGATTTCAGCTCTTTAAGTTCTGTTGGCGACATTCTATACGGTGCCACAGATACCGGCTCCGCTCCTGGAATTAAATCAACTGAGAACTCCACCTCACGCTCTGGAGGCAAACTAGTCACTTCCGAAGGGAAGACATCTAAGTACTCGTTCATAACAGGAATATCACTGGGACTTAACTCTGATTCTGAAGCCACAGTGAGCATAACATAAAATCCCTTATCTTGGGCACAAATAAATTGAACTAACTGGTGGGTGCGGTTAATCAATTCAGATAGAGCCACACCTTCCGCCGTATCACTGGTCGGCATATAAATACTCTTCTCAGAACATCCAATATACACATGGTTAGCGGAGAGCCAATCCATGCCTAAAATCACGTCAAGTTGCTCCATCGGGAGACACACTAGATCAACATAATAAGTTTTACTAGACACAGTGATAGGACAGTTTTCACAAACATAGCTTGCCTCAATTCCGCCTTCAGTAGCGGTAGATACTAACATTGGAGGATTCAACGGAGACAAAGATAATTGAAGCGTCTCCACACATTTATATGAAATAAAAGAGCAAGTAGCACCACAATCAAAAAGAACTTTTACTGGGTATGAGCCAAGATAACACATACCGGCAATCAAATCTTCATTTGCCAAGGCCTTTACACCATCAAGGGAGTACACCCTTCCTTTGCTAGTGGTAGTTCCTTCAGTTCCACTCCTATTCCTCCGTTCTGGACAATTTGCAATAATGTGCCCCGACTTCTTACACCCGTAGCAAATACCTGTACCCTTCATACATTCGCCATAATGTGATTTCCCACAATTGTTGCAAGTGGTACCAGCCTTCGGTGAATACGTCTGTTTACCCCTTTGAGGTGACCCCTTCGGTTTCAACTTATCATGATACTTATCCTGCATCCTGCTCTTCCTTCTTTCAAAAGCCACTGATCTTTCTTTCGAGGTCTTAGCAAGTCCTGCTTCGACCACTAAGCTATCATGCACCAGTTCATCGTAACTTGCAGTTCTTTGGAGACTTACTGCAGTGTCGATTTCACCTCTTAAACCTCGTTTGTACTGATTCATCTTCCAAACTTCATTCTCAGCATACTCATTGTGTGTAGAGTAATAGGACAGCTCCTCAAACTTCTTGGTGAATTCAGCAACTGACATACTACCCTGTTTCAACTCCAGGAATTCTTGCTCCTTCTTTACCTTGTAAGACAAAGGTAAATATTTTTCCAACATCACTTCTTTGAAGTTTACCCAGTTCACCGCTATATCATTCGCTTCCATCCGGCGCTGAGCAGATTCCCACCAATCTTCTGCTGCGCCTCTGAGTTGGTTTGTGGCATAGACCACTTTGTCCTCTTCTGAACACTCAGCCATTCTAAAGATCTTTTCCATCTGCTTAATCCACTTCCTAGCTTCTTGAGGTTCACCTTCTCCATTGAACTCCGGAGGGTGATGCCTATTATATTCCCGGAACACGGGATTACCAATTGCAGGAGGAGGTGGTGGCTGTGGATGGAAACCCTGCCCTTGCTGCATCATTTCCATCCATTGCTGTTGAGCTTGGGCCTGTTGCTGAGATTGCTGTTGCATCATCAGCATCATTTGCTGATACTGTAACGCATTCTGAGCTTTCTGCTCTTGATACTGCTGCTGCCAGGCCTGCTGTTGCTGTATCATTTGTTCCCATGAATTCATAATGGGTCCTCCACTTTCATCACTGGCTTGAGTGGCACGAGGTCTACCGGGTCCTCTTCTTCTCCCAAACATCTTATCCTAGCTGTCATATGCAAGTCAAAGTGATCAGTTTTAACCAAATATAACATCTAGAATAATGTCCTAGATCCAAGAGGTCCACAAACTTGGATTGTACTTTAATGACCCAAGGCACGGTCTGAATCGACCTGCTCTGATACCAAATTGTAACACCCATATAGAGATTGCCTAGGATCTCTTACAAGTATTAAAATTTCGTACCGGATACATTAAATACAATACAGAAAATTGTTTAATCATTATATAATACATAAGTTTCTGTTACAATCCGAATATCTGATACAAAACATTCTCCATAATATACATCATTGTACAATATCATACACATCCAAATAAAACATAAGCAGCACGATCAATCCGTAGCTTTCTCTTTACCTTTACGTCGTGCTACCTGCGAAGAACCTGCACCAGAAGGAAAGGGATGAGACATAACATCTCAGTGAGCTCCGGCCCTACCTACTGTTGGCAACCACGGGGGTAACCTAGGGTCGCCGTGCCTACTCTTGGCAATCCTGGGGGATACCTACGATCGCCATCGTTCTTTACATTTATCGCGATCAAGGGGAAAATACTAAGATCGCTTCTTTGCCTTATCTCATGCATTCATATTCTATTCTCAATCTTAAACTTATACTTAGTGATCTTGGGGACATCCTATGATCACATCTCGTTCACTAGGATCTAATCGTCATATCTCGCATTACATATAAACATATACATATACATATTCATCTTTCGTGTCTTAAGGTTAGAAGTTAGCGTTGAACAAACATAACATTATCTTGGTTCGTTTTACGGAGTGCATCCGGGTGGAGTAACCCCGAAGTACATCTCCCATCATACCGGTGAAATTCCTATCATATCAAGCTAACACCGGACTCCTCTTATCTTTGTGTAGGCAACCCTCTCGGTGAAGCCCCATCCGGCATAATCCGGAGCCTGCTGGACACATCTTAACTTTACATGTGGACAACCCTCTCGGTGAAGTCCCATCCGGCATAATCCGGAGCCTGATGGACATGCTTAAATCTTTTAACTGACGTGTGGATAGCCCTTTCGGAGAAATCCCATCCGGCGTAACCCGGAGTCTGATGAGCACGTGATCATGATCGTATAACATATTCGTATCTTGTTCTTATTCTTTAAGTAATCATTCATAAGTGCTTAACCTATAAAAGGTTCTAAACTTGACTATTGTATCATTCTTGGATTCGTGTATACTGAATCGAGTTCATGACATTGCCTAGTAAGGGTCAAACCCTAAACTAGTTCCTTAAGATCTCTATGATAACTTAGGGATTGAGAAAATCCTCTCTTATCATTGTACATATCCTCATCTATAATTCATCCATACATTCTCTAAAGGATAGGGCTTTCTATGCTTGTTAGCGACACTTAGTCACTACATGTCGTTATTGAGTCCGAGGTAGCATTAGATAGCCGGAATGGTGCAAGAATTTGATGAAAAACAACATGTTCCTGCCTACTGTCCCATCGTGTCACGGTTTGGAAATCGTGACACGATTTTCTACCCAGAAATCGTGTTTGGTTCTGCCTGTGAAATCGTGACACGGTTGGAAAATCGTGACACGATTTTACCTGCAGTTGGACAGCATAGGGCAAGCTTAAAACGTGATTTTCACCATTTCAGCTTATCCAAACATACCCAGACATCATAACAGCTTAATGGATCAATTTCTAAGGCATATAGCTAGATTACATCATGAATAATCAAGGAATCACATGGAAAGGTAATTAGGGCACTAAAACCTTAAACTAGGTCATAAAGCTATAAACTTTCAGACTTACTCAAGATGGGTTCTAAAAACCCTGTGGAGCTCACCTTAAACCTCAATTGGTGCTTGCTAGCTTCTAAACTCCAAGCTTCAATCTATCACTTCTCTTGACTCTTCCTTAATTCTCCTTGTTTCTTCTTTTCTTTCTCTTGTTCTAGCTTTCCAACTAAGCTTGCTTTGCAAAATTTCTCCCAAGAATTAGATAAACTTATGATGGGTTGATAGAGAGGGAGAGGAAGGCGTGTGAGTATAGGAAAAAGAGGGAGGAAAGCTGATTTTGTTGGTAGAGGATGAGAAGAAGAAAAATGACAATGGAAATATCATGTTCCATTTTTAAATAATCTCCCCTTTACCATTATTTACAAAATTGCCATCTCCACTTAATTACTTATTTGCCATGCTTGCTTCTCAAGTTTCTAACACTAATAACTGATACTTAAGAGCGGGATATTACAGCTGATGACAATATGGTGGTAGATTACGACCATTTTGGGGATGTTGTTTGTTTGGATACAACTTGCAGAACAAACAGAGCTTTTCGGTCATTTGTACAGTTTTTAGGTGTTAATCATCACAAACAAGTATTAATATTTGCTACTGCTTTTTTGTATGACGAGACCATCGAATCATTTAATTGGCTGTTTCGAACTTTCATTGACGCAATGTCTGGGAAAAAGCCAAAGGCCATTATCACAGAACAAGATGCCGCAATCATCGAAGCAATCAATGCGGTTTTACCTGAAACAAACTGGTATACATGTGTTTGGCAGATGTATGAGAACACTCTTAAACATCTCAGCCATTTTGTTAAAGATGCTGAATCCTTTGCAAATGATCTAAGGAGTTGTATATATGACCCCAAGGATGAGGAAGAATTTACTCGTGCTTGGGAGGTTATGCTGGAGAAATATAATCTCCAGCAAAATGAATGGTTGAGATGGATGTATAGAGAAAGGGAGAAATGGGCTGTTTGCTTTGGTCAGAATACATTTTTTGTAGACGTCAAAGGCTTTCATTTAGGTGAGATTTTGTCTCACAAGCTTAGAAGCTATCTAAATCCTGACCTTGATGTAGTTCAATTTCTTAACCATTTTGAAAGGATAGTGGAGGAGCAAGGATATAAAGAAATAGAAGCCAGTGATGAAATGAAGGGATGTCTTCCAAAGCTAATGGGTAATGTGGTTGTATTGAAACATGCTAGTGTTGCTTATACTCCAAGAGCATTTGAAGTATTTCAGCAACGATATGAGAAGTCTTTGAATGTTATTGTCAACCAGCACAAAAGAGATGGATATTTGTTTGAGTATAAAGTGAATACATTTGGGCATGCTAGACAGTACACTGTCACCTTCAATTCTTCAGATAATACAGTTGTCTGCAGTTGTATGAAGTTTGAGCATGTTGGTTTTCTTTGTAGCCATGCACTAAAAGTTCTTGATAATAGAAACATAAAAGTAGTTCCATCTCGATATATCTTGAAGAGATGGACAAAAGATGCAAGGTTGGGTAATATCAGGGAGATTAAGCAATTTAAAATGCAAGATAACCCTAAGATGGTTGTAGCAAGCTGTTACAAAGATTTATGCCACAGACTTGTCAAGTTATCGGCAAGAGCTTCTGAATCTGTGGAGGCTTATCAGTTTGCTGTGAGGCAACTTGATGAAGTTATGGAAGGAGTGCAGAAAATCTTGATATTGAAAAGTGAGGAAGCTCAAGTTATCACCTCAAATAGTATTCATGTAGATGCTTCAGAAAGTGAGCCTGCGGTGATCTTTCTGAATGGACATGCGACTGAGGATCAAGATGAAAGTAACATAGTAAGCGAAGAAATTGACAGGACCACTACACCGGATAGGTGTCAAACAATGGTGAATTATAGTCAAACTGATTCAGATAGGATTTTAAATGTAGAACCTTCTTCAAATACTGTTGTCTGCATTTCAAGCCCCCCATCTCCATATGTTTCATCTCAACCAAATCTCCTTTTGCAGGTAAGCTTTTATCATTTATTTGATTGATATATGGTAGCTTGTATTATTGTGATTATATAGCATATTTGATATAGAGATCAGGAAGTTTAATGCTCTATCTTTTTTTGCAACGAAGTTTTATGCTCGTTAACTTTCGGAGAATATGCTCTGTATAATTTTTGAAATAAAAAATGAAGAGAATGACATTAGTTGATTCTCTCATTTGTTTTACAGGGCTTATTTGGTTTTGAAACCAATGAAGTGGTTCAATTGTTCCAACCGCCAAACTTCTATTCTAACCAACAGAGTTCTCCATGCCTTTCTCAACTACCGCAGGTGTTAATTTTTCCATTAGGTTTTTTTATACAGAATATGTTACTTTGTATAACATATCATGAATATTTTACTCAGGAGCCTATAATCCAAAACACATACCATGAGTCCGTGCCAAGCAATAATCAGATGCAACAGGTAAACATTTACTTAATGGTCATAATTTGAACAGACCCCCTTCCCAGATTTGTGGTGGGTTATTGGGTGTTTATGGTGGAAAACTAATTGCATCTGCTTTGTGTATATTTGTTGTAGGGGTATGAATCTTGATATCCAAAATCCTCATTCAGAATCCTGTATCTTGCTGTGTGACCATAGATACCGAAGTTCTGACTCTGCATAACGTATCAGAGGATCGTGGTCGAAACATATCCTGTATTGGCAATGCCATTATTTTTGTTGTACAGTTGGGCTTGATCTAGTCTAGTCAAGTAGTCATAACGCATAAGCGTTGAAAATGTAGTCATCCTTCTTTTTTGTAAATAACCAAATATTCATCAGTTCATATTAAAAGATACTCTGTCCGGTCTTAAATGTATTTGATCTAAATTTGGATCAAATACATTTTGACTTTTCCTTTTGTTTAAGACCGGAGGGAGTAGATACACAACTTCTGCAATGGAATCTCAACAAGAAATAGTACAATTAAAAGACAGCTCCTTATGATGTTTTTATGACAGGCTTTTTATTTATCAACTGAAACTTTTTTCCCTTTCTAAGATGAATAATCAAAATTTGCATGCTCACATGAGCGCCAGAATTATTGGAACACATAAGACACAAACGCGACACTCTATCAGCTTGGGGCTTCCTTTGTAGTTGGGTGGCCATACTTGGAGAAGCAAATGTTGTTGTGCATTCTTAGCATAATAACACATGGCTTCCTTAATTAGCTAGCGTTATATGAATAGATTAAAATGAAACATAGCACATATGTTCTATATACATTTTGAAAATACAAGCAAATAAAGTGATTGTTGGTGTTTGCTCCGGATTGACCCAAGGCCAGTCCTTTGCGTCCTCACTGCCCATCTCAGAAATACATCCGACTCGTGGACTGATACACTTGGCATATGATTTGCGTAATTTTTAACCCCCCAATATACTCAATGCCCGCACTTCCATCAATCATCCGACCAGCCATTGAAGGATGCCGTTTGTAATGGATGCAAGGTACACACTCTTTCTATCATAAAACATCTCACTCTGCTTTTTTACTGACTTGAGTGTCAGAGTCACTCTTTGCTTTTTTACTGACTTAAGTGTCATAGTGTTTGCAGGTACCACCCTTACTTTCAACACCAACGAAACACTGATCCACTCTAGTCAACCTTCTCGATCATTGGGAACAATGTTTTACTAATTTTTGAAAACATTATTATACAATTTAGTAGTACTAAATGAAATAGAATGAAAGAGATCAAAACAAGAATAATCTGTTGGACCACGTTGTATTGACATATCAAACGCCTCTGGTGATTCATAAAGAAAAAAAACTTAAATGGTGACACCCAGAGCGTTGTTTTTCCATTAATGTCTTGTAGGTCCTATCATTCAAGCAGCCCCCCAGCTTCATCCAGACCACGACAAATGAATAATCATAAGATTAAACCTTCCTTATTTGGCGATCATACCCAAAAATTTACACCTCGATTTATCCATATGTGAAAACCCACGTAGCACATCGTGGATGCATTGTACTGAGGCTTAAAATGCTCAATTAGTTCATCTAGTCTAGACACAAAGATTGAGAGGATGGTAATTTCTCCAGAGCTGCGAGGCTACGACACAACTTTTAATTACTCCAATGTTTTAAAACAGAAACACAAATTTTGGATTAACAAGGTTTATGACGGAGAGTCCAAGAACAATCAACGCTCGAAGCTTACAAGAGAGGAAGACGACTCACATCTTCATCAAAAACTTTAAAACATTTGGAATGTGAGTCGTCTTACTTATATATCCAACATTTTGAATAAAGGGACATATTACTAAAAAAAAGGGACATGTGGAGTAATTAAGTAAAATTTGATGTGTCACAAATCATACAATTATTTATTTAATGGAAAAAATCGTACATTCATTTGTGTGAATGAAAACATAGCGTCAACTATTTCATGAAACATATGTTTTTTAGAGTATGAAAATCATGTTATTTAATAGATTCCAGGTATTTTAATAGATTATGGGAAGCAATATAATGGCTTGATTGATATTAGTTCCAAAAAAAATAAGAGAAAATAAATATGAATATCTTAAAATTTAACTCATATTTATTTCTTTTTGATTTTTTTAGATAGGTAAATGTTAGTTATTAGTATGTTATGTTAGTAGTAAGAGTTCAAACTCAACCCTCGACTTTTCAATCTCCTTTGAATATCACAGTTCAACTAATTTAATTATTCTTTAGAGATACCGATAAGGATATCGATTCACTCATGAAAAATAAAAATGACGGTAAACTTCTACTTATGAGTGGTAACATCAATATCATTTGTATTTCAATTATCCAAAGGATAATTTGATCTATGAAGTTGCAGGACTCCATCTACCTAATCCCTTACATTAATAATATTTTGAAATGATCATTAAAATTGTAAATTGATGAGAAGATTTGTTTCTCCCTATTGATATCCGTAGGACAGCACCAATATCAAATTCAGATAAAGACAAATTTTATTAACTATTTATAATTTTTACATATCATTTTAATAGTGACATTTTTTCGTCTTAACCATTTAATTTTTAAGAGAAAGAAACTTTGATAATATGAAATTCAGCCAAAAATGAAGTAAAATCTAATAATAATTATTTGAGCTAGAATTTGAAATCGAATTTTTCGAAACTATTATTAAGTTGATTAACAATTTGATTGCAACCACTCAGTTAAAAAATTGATAAAAAGACAAAGTTAAATAGTGTTTTATTTAATTGAAATGTGTATTGATCAAAGTGTTCCAATAGAAACGGTGATGACTCGTTATCATCTATAGTTGTCAATATTTTGGAAGAAGGCCCTTGTATTTGTATTTGCGTGTGGGGTTGAAACTTGGACTATAAAAAACAGTGTTCAATGACCAATTCTAGTCTCCGACACTCTACAACTATAGTAGAGAAGAATCCAAGTGTTCCCACTTCTTCTTCATTCACACTTCTTCACCAAATCCTTAAACCTTCTTTCTTCAAAAGTTAAACAAAAAACCAATGACTTGAAACATGGGTTTTCTCCGGCGAATCTTTGGCGCCAAAAAACCGGGTTCATCCTCCGATGGATCTGATAAAGACAACAACAAGAGAAGATGGAGCTTCGGCAAACAAAGCAGTAAAAGAAAGTCACTCCCACCACCTTCCACCTTCAACCACTTCGATCCCTCCACTTCCTTAGAACGCAACAAACATGCAATCGCCGTTGCTGCGGCAACAGCAGCAGTCGCGGAGGCCGCTCTAGCCGCCGCACATGCCGCTGCTGAGGTGGTCAGACTCACAAGCAGTGGGGTGGCGGCAAGTAGTAACAAAGCGCGTGGTCAGTTACGGTTGCCGGAGGAGATCGCCGCCGTTAAAATACAGTCAGCTTTTCGTGGTTACTTGGTGAGTAAAAATTCTTAAATCTTTCAACAATTTTTTTTTTTAATTTTCTTTTAGCAATTTACGACATGAATAATCCATAGTCATTCTCAATTTTCTTATTTTCTTTTTTCTTTCTCCAGTTGAAATCGAATTTTCCTATTTCTACATATTATAAATTATAAATTATTCATGAAACATGCATTGGTCAAATTATGTCAACCAATAAAAACGTCAAATACTTTTCAACAGTAGTTTTTTTTTTTTTTTTAAGAATGAAATAATTATTTATTATTGTAGCTAGTGAAAGCGAACTGTTCCGTGGACATCGGTGTTGTGTTGGTCCCTTCCACAATACTATATCCTATTGCTATTTTTTTTATTTGTTTATTCTATATATACTACTGTTAATATAAATCATATACTCCATTCGATATTTTTACAACAAATTTTTCTTTTTCATGTTCATTAAATGACCAATATATCTGAATTATATTATAAATCAGATACATCAATTATTTATACAATTTTAATTTTAATAAATAACTTTTTATAATTTGTTAAATGAAATTATCATATATTCATTGGACCGGTTATCAAATTTTTTTAAAAAATGAAAGCATATATATTCAAGTTATATATATTTTAATTAACTTTTTTAGTTAAAAATGTTTAATTAAAATATGTGTAATTTTAGGGAGGGACAATGAAATTACTATTCGCAAAAATATTTTTAGCTTATAAAAAAATTATTATTTTTATTTTTACGGAGAAGTATGGGTATTTTTTAAAATACGAAAACAGATACAAAAGTAACCTGCATAGATGGATAGATGCTACCTTCATTCCTATTTATAGTAACATTGTGGAAAATGTTTATTTTCTCTGTTGTATGGAATTGTGTACTGATGCTTGCTGAGTGCTGACAATTTGCTTTATGTGTCATTTCCTATAGCCACATTCAAACCTAAGAATTTTTCTTTTTATTTCCCTCTCCTAAGTTTTTGGAATTTTTCTTATCAAATTAGTCTTCATAATTTTCCACCAAACACATTATAATCAAGCTAGTTATTTTTTTTAGAAAATAAAAATTCATTATGAAGAAAAAAGCTTTTGATATATTGCTTTATTAATACTTTCTTTGGATCGGAAACTTTAGGGAGCAATTTCGTAAAAAAATTCATGGAATGATTGCATTTTTTTTCCTGAAAATTAAGAGTGCATTATCTTGGTAGTTATTGTTGAGCTATTTCTGATTTTCTTTCCCTTACATTCTTTCTACTCTCTAATGTAATCTTGCACACTTGGGGTTTACATAACCTTGTAATTTTTATCCGAAAATGTTGCATTTTATAGAGATTGTTACTTTGTATAATGGGATCCTCTACAATTATAGTATAGTGTTGCAGCCGTAGGGACTTTTAGATTTAAAGAGAGAAGCAACTCTATGGATTTCTCTTTCTAAATCTAACGATCCCTATTGTTGCAGCATCATATTGCTATTGCAGAGGACCATAACACGTGTCTAGCTAGTCACCCATATTCAAGATTAATTGTATGATTCATCAGTTTCTTAACAAAGAAGAAAGTATACATATTAATAAAAGAATTAATGGAATAGGAGTAGCAATATATACATAGGAGTGGCAATAGAGACTCCCATGGCTAAGGTGGAGCAGATATGCCCAACTTGTTTGAGATATGGCGGAAGAAAAAAAATTCAGGAGGGTGACAATATTCAATTTTAAAAAAGAGCAATTTTATTATAATAATTTGAGTGCGTGGGAATTCAAATGAAGAAAAAAATTTAGACATTGTGTAATTAGAACAAGAGAGCCCCACATATTTGGATAGATGTGAGGTGAATTCTATAGTATGAGAGCAAATCATGTATCAACAATTTTGACCATAAATGAATTAGCAAATAATAATATATTATTCTTATATTTTATTCATGAAAGGAAATGTGGTAGTCTTGTGAGGGAGATCCACCCCTAGACAAAGAGTTATGATAGTTACCTTTATATGAGGCAAACTAAAATGGCCCTTTGTGGACCTTTGCCAACCCATCATCAACCACGTTTGAGGTAATGGCCCCAAGTACTAGTAGGTAGGGTTGCTATTAGTGAATGTAATGTCACAATGTAATAGGAGAGTGAAGAGCAAGTTGGTAACAACTTATTTTTGTTTTTGGCTGCGTATGGGGCATTCTTTGTGATCAAGTCTTTTTCTTTGCTTTGCCAATTCGAAAGGTAAAAAAACATTCCTTTGTGGGAAAAAAGTACTTTTCAACGCACTTTTACTTAAATAGTTATAGTTATAAGTTTATGACATTAACGTGAAAGAAGTAAATATGGTTAAGGTCACTAATTAACACACTATAATACATTAATACTAGAGAGAGGGAGAGAGGTTGCAATCAGTTAACAAATGAACTTAACTTTTTCTAATTATCTTTTGCTTTTCAGCTTGTTATGCAAGGCAAGGGAAGGTGGCAAGTGTAGCACGCTTTCCTTGCTTGTCATTTCTCAAATTAATTGTTTCATTTTATTATGTAGATGAGCTTATTAACGTCAATTAGTAGCAAACCTTCTATTCCCTTGTTTTATTTCTTCTTTATGAAGTTTTCTAAATGATGCCTCATGGTACTATTGGTTCTTTATCATTAAAAAACCGATTGGTTCAATTTGATTGTTACTCTTGGCCTTTTATTCGTTTTTGTTTTGTTTTTCTTCCATTTTTACCCTTTCTTTAAACTATTTTATCTATAATTTTGTCCATTTTTACTCAAAGAGTAAGAAGGACAAAGAAAAACGAGAGACTAATGACAACCTACAAATAGACTAGTTAGTCTCTACACTAGTAACTTTACATAAGTGCTTACGTGTAAATTATTTCTATAACAAAAGATAAAATAAACTCAAACTATTTCAATATAAGTTATAAGCTATTTTGATAAGCTATCCTGAAGAACTTATGAAAATAAGATAAAATGAACTTATAGACATGTCATAAGCTCTTCAATAAGTCTCACAAATGCTTATACTAGTAGATAAGCTCAACTTAGTCATTGCAATTTATGTGATAAACAACATTTTTTGATGAATTTCGGAAGGCAAGGAGAGCGTTGAGAGCACTTAAAGCTTTGGTGAAGTTGCAAGCACTGGTTCGGGGCCACATTGTGAGAAAGAAAACTGCAGATATGCTAAGGCGTATGCAAACATTGGTGCGACTACAGACACAGGCACGTGCAAGTCGTGCGCATTTGTCATCAGATAATCTGCATTCTTTCAAGTCTTCACTTTCTCATTACCCTGTAAGTAGAAAACTGTATTTTAATTCTCTCTCCCCAATGAGTTAATGACACCACTAATATGTGCAATTTGGTATGTGCTGCAAAATGCTTTTCAACTTTGTCACAAACATAATTTTGCAAAAACTTAGCTTGTCCAATAGCAATTTGCAAACTAAAACTATGTTATGTATATGCTGTTTTAGGTTGGATTATGGTTAACATTTAAATTGAATTATTAGTATTTAGTATTACTCAAAAAAGAAATTGTTTTTTGACTGACTTAAAAATAATGATTGGTGATCATTAACCTCTCCTTTTGTGTTGTAAATTTATCTGCTTAATTGTAGGTCCCTGAAGAATATGAGCAACCACATCATGTCTATAGTACAAAATTCGGTGGATCTTCCATCCTCAAGGTACAGTACTATTCTTCCCAATTAATTACTTCAAATTATGATGCAAACATCTTGAAATTTATCTAGTCATTCTTATCACTTTGATGGTGAATATCTATTTGAAGAATAAGCAGTGGTTAGAAAGATTTTACACTTGAATTAAGAAATTTAATTGTTTTCCTAATGCATGCATAACTTATCGAATAATATTAACTATTCTTATTACTCTTGTATTGGTCGAGAGATCGACTTAACCTATGTTTGTGTTTGTGGCTAAACTTGCAGAGATGCAGTTCCAATTCAAATTTTAGGAAGATTGAGTCAGAGAAACCACGATTTGGCTCCAATTGGTTAGACCATTGGATGCAAGAAAACTCCGTTAGCCAAACCAAAAACGCATCATTGAAGAATAGGCACCCTGATGAACATAAAATTGATAAGATTCTCGAAGTAGATACTTGGAAGCCACAGTTGAACAAAAATGAGAATAATGTGAATTCTATGTCAAATGAGTCTCCATCAAAACATTCAACAAAAGCTCAAAATCAAAGTCTCTCACTGAAGTTTCACAAAGCAAAAGAAGAAGTAGCAGCATTGCGCACTGCTGATAATAGTCCACAAACATTTTCTGCTTCTTCAAGAAATGGATGTGGTATAAGAAGAAATACCCCCTTTACACCTACAAGAAGTGAGTGTTCATGGAGTTTCTTAGGTGGATACTCTGGTTACCCTAATTACATGGCAAACACTGAATCTTCTAGAGCTAAGGTTAGATCCCAAAGTGCACCAAGACAAAGGCATGAGTTTGAGGAATACAGTTCTACTAGAAGGCCTTTTCAGGGTCTTTGGGATGTGGGGTCTACTAATTCAGACAATGATTCTGATTCAAGGAGTAACAAAGTCTCACCTGCTTTGAGTCGTTTTAATAGAATTGGAAGTAGCAATTTAAGGTGACACATTGCTTGTCTTATGCTTATGTATGAAGACATTTTAATTACCACTTTTTCCACAAAATAGAAAAAAAGAGACATGTTTCCATTTGCTTTTTTTTCTGTGTGTGGCAGCTTTTTAAAATGTAATTACTAGTAGTAACATTTTTCACCTGTACTTTTGTAGTGTACTATTCTCTATTGTCCATACACGATCAAAAGTTACTTTGTTGGCTTGATGTTACAAGTATCATGATTTGTGAATCATGAATTGGTTTGACTATTTTGCTTAGTAATGTGCATGGTTTGAATTTTGAATTGTGACTCACATGGAATTATCTAGCCCCTACCAACGATTAAGGTTACCCTAAAAGGACTTTTTCTTCAAAGTGACTAACAGAGTTATACTTGTGTCAATTTGATTTAAAGTAATCAAAAATTCAAATAAAAAATTATAGTTTTTCATTTTATATGTAAATATATTATTCATGATGGACCAAAGTAATAATTTGTTGTTGGAGATCCATGCTTGTATGCTTGATAGACATAGTTGGATAATAATTAGAATTAATTCAATATTGTTTAAGATTGCTAAGTTAGTTATGATTAGTGAGAAGTTAGTTATATCTGATAATCACTATATATAGTGTATTCTGCAATCATTGTATCAACTTCTTTTAATTCTGAAATCATTCTTTCTCTCGATTTATTTTTCTTTTTGTTGAGTTCAATCATGTTTCTCAACATGGTATATGGTATCCACCTTGTTTCCTAACTAGACTAATAGAGTAACTAACGCATAAGTCCTAACTTACTAACCAACCCTAACAAGATTATAACTATTAATCATAAACAGAACATTTGTCTAAGTCACTATTTGGAGATGTCCAAAAGTCATTTTTTGTGACTCAACCTTTCGTACTAAATACTACCCTGTCATGTTGTCGTATATATTGATGTCCAAGAATCATTTTCACTGACAAAAACATCCCCATTCTGTAGTACTATTTTATTTTTATTTTTTTTAACAGAAACCCTTATGTTCATCTATCAATGTCATAGCTATTTTGAGAAGACCTGTTTGAAATAGACTATTCAATCTGTTCAGTTACCATTGGCCATGATAATATTTATCCACTGTAATTTCACGGAAACTAGATCTTATCTTACAGTATTTCTTTATAGTGAAGCCTTTCGGTGGTCCATTAATTTAATCAGAAATGGACAAAATAATAGTTCACATAAATAAAAGTGAAACATGACACCATTACTCACCAGTACCACATCCTTTTACTTTCCCTTGTGTTGTTCTCTTCTTGAAGTTACGTAATTAACTATGTAAGAAACTGGTTGTGAGAAAAATATTGAAATGGTAGTTGCTCTCTCTCATCATCTTTTGGCCCACAAAACAATTCCACTGAAAAATTTCACTTCTCTTTTTGTCTATATACCTTTGTATCAAATGAATGAATGGCAATTTAAAATGAACTTTACTATTACTGCTTTTATAAAGTGTGATGGCTTGCTAGTCTTTCATTATGCCAAAATGATTTTCTTTTTATCAATCATATAGAATGTGAAAAAAGAAGTTTATTTGAATCACTTTGAATTCAACCGTTAAACTAATAGTTCAACAGCAACAAGAAATGTGTAAAAAAGTGGAACAGTTTGCATGCGAATTGTTAAAAATCTTGATTTGTTGGGAAGAGGCTGCTGCACTTGAAACCTGAAATGATTAATGGTTATGCACGAAAACTCAAAGCGTATGGGGTTGCCACACTAACCTTTAGGTTCGATTCGCCCCCACCAATAACTTTATATTGGATGCAATAGGAATGTCCAGCGAATCCCCTTCAGGATACTATGAGTTCCTTGATGTGTATTGCACAATCACACCAAGCGTATCTCCTAACAATATTTGACAGAAATATGTTTCCAACAATTCACTCATGCATTAGAGAATTGATGGATGATTTAGAGTATGAGAATGAGGGAGAATTTGACTGTAATTGATGTCAAAAACGTGTTCCTTCTGATACACAAATGCCATGCATTTATAGTGCATCATATGCCCCTTCATATGAGAGAATGCAACTTTTAATCAAAAGTTACAACCATATACATTCAACTTTTGGCTTGAATCAATGCAATGATTCATGATTTACCAGTAAATGATAATTTCCCAATGTATACAAGTCATTCCCATGAAGAGTTACAACTTTTGGAACCCAAAACTATGAGAAAAAGTGCAGAAAAACACATCCAGTCCCGTGGTAATCGATTACCATATGCAGGTAATCGATTACCCAAAGTCTCTGTTTACCGTTTGCAAATTTTGCTTGATGTAATCGATTACATCAATATGGTAATCGATTACCATGTGTAATTTTCTGTTTTTCAGTTTTTCTCACCTATTTTGGAAATCTCCAACAATCCCCCACCATTTTCAAAATACTAAATCCCATAAAACTGGAAATTCCATGGTTTCAAATAATGGTATCTCACGATTTGAACCATTACTTAGTAAATTAAGTTTTCGCTCATTCCCAAATAGTATGGTAGGCAAGCTTTGAACCAACTATTCATTAGAACAAGTGTACATAATTTACACTTAGAATCTCAATATCATTAATAAAGAGAACTGTAAGATGACACATTAATAAGGCCTTGTGTCATATATCCCTTTTCATGAAAACTTAAGAGTCAAGCCCTTGAACTCCGTGAAGCGGCCAAACTTCATTCTCACATAGGTAGACTATATCGGAAATGCCCCATAAGTATGCATTTCAGCAAATGTATGCTATATGTCCATTAAGAGAAAAATCTCAACCTACCATTTTTTAATCTTATGGTCCAAGTACTTTTAACCTTGGGATGTATCTATTAACAAGTACTTCAATTACTCTAATAATGTACTTTCACCATTGAACCCAAGACTTGATGTTACTCAAGTGTGGGTTGAGTTTCCATTATTGGTAATCAATTAGATATGGGCTTGAGTCCCATCCCCAATGATGTCTTCAACACCATGTCTCTTGTCAAACCTTTCGTCAAAGGATCTGCAAGATTCTTTTCTGTTCTTACGAACATGATGGATATTACTCCATTAGAAATCAAGTCTCTTACATAGCTATGTCTTAAACCAATATGCCTTGATTTCCCATTGTATACTTGACTATAGGCCTTTGATAGTGTGGATTGACTATCACAATGTATGGATACTGGTGCCATTGGCTTTTGCCAGACTAGTATCTCATACAACAAATTCCTTAGCCATTCTGCCTCTTTACTTCCTGCAGCCAATGCAATAAATTCTGCAGCCATGGTGGAGTCGGCAATGCATGTCTGTTTCTTTGAACCCCAAGAAACTGC
Source organism: Medicago ruthenica (assembly GCA_018208015.1). Taxonomy (NCBI): domain Eukaryota; kingdom Viridiplantae; phylum Streptophyta; class Magnoliopsida; order Fabales; family Fabaceae; genus Medicago; species Medicago ruthenica. Next base: position 12,270,799 of record CM031371.1, read on the forward strand.
ACCTCCACCAAGGTTGAAGATCCATCCACTTGTGGAAGCATGATCCTCAACATAAGTTACCCAACTAGCATCTGTGTATCCTTCCAAAACTGAAGGGTCTCCACTATACGTTAAACAATAATTCATTGTTCCTTTCAAGTATTTTAATACTCGTTTCACAGCATGCCAATGTTCTTTACTTGGATTGCTAGTATACCGACTTAACCTTCCAACAGCATATGTTATATCAGGTCTTGTACAGGTCATGGCATACATCAAGCATCCGATTACTTTTGCATATTCAAGTTGTGCCACCGGACAACCTTTGTTTGGTTGCAAACTAACAGTTTGGTCAAATGGGGTAGAGACCGGATTACAATCTAAATGATTGAATTTCTGAAGCACCTTTTCTATATAATGAGATTGGGATAAACCAATGTGGTTACCATCTCTTATGATTTTAATTCCTAAAATCACATCTGCTTCGCCTAAATCTTTCATATCAAAATTTTTGGATAAGAAAACTTTAGCCTTTTCTACCTCATCTAAACTTGTGCCAAAAATTAACATATCATCTACATATAAACAAATCATGACACCTTTTCCATTGTGGAATTTACTGTAAATACACTTGTCAGATTCATTTATAATGTATCCATTGGCTAACACAACTTGATCAAATTTTTGGTGCCATTGTTTGGGTGCTTGTTTCAACCCATATAAAGACTTAGTTAATTTACACACTTTATCTTCTTGACCTTTGATCACAAACCCTTCTGGTTGTTTCATATATACCTCTTCATCCAACTCTCCATTTAGGAAAGCAGTTTTAACATCCATTTGATGGATAACAAACTTATGGATGGATGCTAGTGCAATTAGCACTCTAATTGATGCAATTCTTGCAACAGGTGCATATGTATCAAAATAATCAATTCCTTCTTTTTGTGTAAACCCTTTGGCAACTAGTCTAGCCTTGAATTTATCATTGGTACCATCAACTTTCATTTTCCTTTTAAAGATCCATTTACAACCTATTGGTTTGGATCCGGGTGGGAGATCTACTACTTTCCAAGTTTTATTACCCATAATTGAATCCATTTCTTCCTGGATAGCTTCTTTCCAAAAGGCTGAATCTTGAGACTTTATAGCCTCTTCATATGTCACTGGATCACTCTCAAGGTTAAAGCAAATTGGTCCATAACTATTTATGGATGTACCAGTTCCTTCTATAAGAAACATGAAGAAGTCAGGTCCAAAATCTTTTTCTTTTCGGATCCTCTTACTCCTTCTAAGTTCTGAACCATCCAATGTATCTACATTTGATTCATTGTTTTCTAAATTTGGTACATTAGAATGAACAATGTCCTTGGGATAAGAGAATGATTTAAATCTATCTTCTTGAAAAATTGCATCTCTTGACTCAATTACTGTATTGACAGAATATGAGTCATTCGATTCAATAACCAAGAATCTGTATGCTTTGCTATTTTCTGCATAGCCTAAGAATACACATTCAATTCCTCTTTCACCCAACTTCTTTCTTTTTGGTTCAGGCACTTTCACAATTGCTCTACAACCCCAAACTTTTAAATAATTAAGATTTGGCTTCCTTTGTTTCCAAAGTTCATATGGGGTTATTTTGTTCCTTTTGTTTGGAACCCTATTGAGGATATAACATGCTGTAAGCATTGCTTCACCCCAATATCCTTTAGATAATCCAGAATAGGACAACATGGCATTAACCATTTCTACCAAAGTCCTATTCTTCCTTTCTGCTATTCCATTTTGTTGTGGGGTGTATGGTGCAGTAACTTGATGCACAATACCGGTGGATTCAAAATAACTCGGATGATAGAATTCTCCTCCCCTATCGCTTCTAAAGCATTTAATGAAAGTTTCATGTTGAAGTTCTACTTGTGCTTTAAACATTTTGAATTTATCTAAGACTTCATCTTTTGAATGCATTAAATAAACATAACAAAATCGAGTGCAATCATCAATGAAAGTAACAAAGTACTTTTTACCACCAATGGTGGGCCAACCATGTAAATCACATACATCTGAATGAATTAAATCTAGCACCCTAGAACTTCTTTTAACACTTTTAAAAGGTTGTCTTGTAATTTTAGTCAACATGCAAGTAGTACATGAATCAAAGTTTTTATCAAGATTAGGAATTAGATTTGATTTCATCATATCCTCCAATTTTCTAAAATTAACATGTCCCAATCGCATATGCCATAAATCACAAGACTCAACAATATAAGCAGAAATCATATCATTATTATTAATATTTGCAATATTACATTTGAACATATTCTCACACAAATATCCCTTTCCTACAAACATACCCCCTTTTGAGAGGATAAATTTATCTCCCTCAAATACAGATTTGAACCCATTCTTATTAAGTAATGGTACAGAAATCAAGTTCTTCCTAACTTCAGGAACATAAAATACATCTTTAAGAGTAAGTGTCTTTCCAGAAGTGAATTCAATCTCTATGGTCCCTTTTCCTTGGACTTGCACAGTTGAAGCATTTCCCATGTACAAAACACTCCCATCTTCATTGATGGTCTTAAACAATTCCTTGTTTTTGCACACATGACGAGTAGCACCAGAGTCTATCCACCAAGAATCAACATCTTCAATCATGTTGATTTCAGAAATGACCGCAACAAGATCATCATTTGTTGCACTTGAATTCTTTTCTTTGTTCTTCTTTTTCAAGAACCTGCACTCATTCTTAAAGTGTCCTTCTTTCCCACAAAAATAACATTTACCTTTCTTTTTCTTTTTAATGTTATTACCATTGTGGTTTTGAGACTCATCATTTTCATGATTTCTCTTTTTGGAAGTCTTACTTGATTTTCCCTCTTCCACAACATGCACCTTCTCTTGAGTAATTTGATTTTTAATACCTTCTTGTTTTCGGTATTCTTCTTCTAAACGAAGGTGATTTCCAAATTGCTCAAGAGAGATATCTTCCTTCTTATGTTTCATGGATCGTTTAAAATCTTTCCATGAAGGAGGGAGTTTGTCAATTATGGATGACACAATGATAGTTTCATCCATATGCATGTTATGTTGTTTGTAGTTGTTAAGAATACGTTCAATATCATATAATTGTTCCATAACAGGCTTACCATCTACCATTTTGTAATTATTAAATTGTGAGACAAGAAATTTCTTACTTGTAGCGTCTTCACGCATGTATCTGGTTTCCAATTTGTCCCACAAATCCTTTGCCGATGGGCTGCTCTGGTAGATATCGAACAGAGAATCAGACATACCATTCAAGATATGTCCCAAGCAGATGTAGTCATCGTTGTCCCACTTCTGTCTCTCTCTGGTCTCAGCAATGGTTTCATCATCTTTCTCCACGGGCCTTGCCATGTTCAGAACGTAAGCCACCTTCAATGTTGTGAGAAGAAACTTCATTTTCTTCTGCCAACAGATGAAGTTTCCTCCATCAAACTTTTCCAACTTAACAAAGTCAGAGGTCATTTCTTTCAATGAAGCAGCCATAAGATCGAACCTAAAGATTGTTAATTATCTTGATTTGTTGGGAAGAGGCTGCTGCACTTGAAACCTGAAATGATTAATGGTTATGCACGAAAACTCAAAGCGTATGGGGTTGCCACACTAACCTTTAGGTTCGATTCGCCCCCACCAATAACTTTATATTGGATGCAATAGGAATGTCCAGCGAATCCCCTTCAGGATACTATGAGTTCCTTGATGTGTATTGCACAATCACACCAAGCGTATCTCCTAACAATATTTGACAGAAATATGTTTCCAACAATTCACTCATGCATTAGAGAATTGATGGATGATTTAGAGTATGAGAATGAGGGAGAATTTGACTATAATTGATGTCAAAAACGTGTTCCTTCTGATACACAAATGCCATGCATTTATAGTGCATCATATGCCCCTTCATATGAGAGAATGCAACTTTTAATCAAAAGTTACAACCATATACATTCAACTTTTGGCTTGAATCAATGCAATGATTCATGATTTACCAGTAAATGATAATTTCCCAATGTATACAAGTCATTCCCATGAAGAGTTACAACTTTTGGAACCCAAAACTATGAGAAAAAGTGCAGAAAAACACATCCAGTCCCGTGGTAATCGATTACCATATGCAGGTAATCGATTACCCAAAGTCTTTGTTTACCGTTTGCAAATTTTGCTTGATGTAATCGATTACATCAATATGGTAATCGATTACCATGTGTAATTTTCTGTTTTTCAGTTTTTCTCACCTATTTTGGAAATCTCCAACACGAATGTGATGTGGGAACTGGTAATAGTTGGATTGATTTCACCTGGACATACCGTACCATGAGAAGAGCAGGACCAAACCAAAGTATATGGCATATGGTGAATCATGAAATAGTACTACTAGGATTCATTATTGAAGATGTGCCATATCCATGACAATAGGTCCATTTTTTGAAAGCATCATCACGAATAGTTTAATTAATTGATTGAAACACAGGAGAATTATAGGATCAGACTCAGAGAGAGACCTTAGTTGACAGATCAAACAACCACCAAACATCAATATACTACACTAGTATACGGAAATGGGTTTGGACTTTGTGGAATACTACTATTTTTATTTTTATGAATTAAGAACATGGTTTCGCATCGACAAAAATTAAGTTGAATGTAAAAATCATGTTTAGACTCAAAAGATATAAATTTCATTTTCAAGTTAGAATGCCAAAATCAATTTTACTCAAGAGCAACCAATCATGTCAAGATCAATTTTATACTTTCATAATCAATTTTTATGCTCCAAGGAAATAAATATAGGCCAAGTGCAATTCAATAAGTTCATTTTGTTTGTTGCTCAATAGCAAGAACTTTTATGAAACTAAAATGTATTGTATCCATTTCGATAGATCAATGCTCTTCACTAATTTAGAATTACAATATGGTATCCCAGATTCTAACAAACAATTTTTTATTGTTTCCATGAGTGAATATTAAAATCTCCTCTCTATAATAACTGCAAACAATAGGGACAAGCAAATATTGTGTGACTATAAAAACTGGACTAATTAATAGCAATGAAACTAAGCCCACAAGACATTGCTTAATTATAAGAAACCTTCTTTTTCCACCCTATTTGATTCCTCGCGCGCCCAATACAGTTCGAATTATAGAATTCGAATGACATAAGCACTTCATAAAAACCTCCAAAACACGTTAAATCATTTCAGATTTTAGAATCCGAATAAGAAAAAGTAATAGTCTAATTATAAACTAAACAATTTGAATTGGGAATAATAGTGAAGCCCAAAGAGATACCACATAAACCTGGCAAAGTACCTATAGCTGTAGCATTTTGGCTATAATTTTGAATGAGACTCATTACGCATCTACAAACAGATTGTTTATTACCACCACCGGAATTAGCAATTATACTCAAACCGGACATGGCATCACAACAACGGGACCCTGGACTAGGATCTGGGGTGCCATAGTTGATGAAGATTGAACATGAAGAAAAGAGTTGAGAAACTGTGGAGCATTCTATGTATGCAAACACAAATGGGGGTGAGGATAGCAACATCAAAAAAATCCCAATTATTCTTAATAACTTGTAGCTTCCCATAGTAGAAAATTCCATCACAATGTGATTCTGCTAAGGAAGGCCTTTTTCTTTTATTTCCTTTGGTTTTTTTTTTATTTGTCTTCCCTTAAACAAGCTTTTCAAAAATTGTAAAATTATATATAAGAGGAAAATGTTTGGTTGGTGTGCAATGTAGAGCTTGTGGTTTTTACATACATGAATTTCTAATGAACTTTGAGGCATGCATGACACAACTATTTTAGAAGAGACAGAATAAGCAATATGAGTACTTTCGATTGACAGAATGTATCATTATTTAGTCATTTGTTTTCGAGGAAATGTCACAAAGGTTTCGTGGTGTAGTTGGTTATCACGTCAGTCTAACACACTGAAGGTCTCCGGTTCGAACCCGGGCGAAGCCAATCCTGCCACTTTTTTTTTTTCCTATTACACATTTGTACACTTGCCTTTGGTAGCTCCTAATTACACCCTTGAACTCAAGCTCCAATTTTTAAGGAACACAGTATTTGAGCAGTGAATTGTGATCATGTTTATGTTTTTTTTTTACAAAATCATATGTTTTAAGTTTGTAAAATGTGTGAAAAATTAATGTCGAGTTTAAGGAACAAGCAGTAGGTGTAGACATTCTAACCTGTTGCTTTCCTACCTAATTTATTTTCGTTCTAAAATACATCATCTTATATATTGGATGCTGAGACATGTCTTACGGATAAATTTTCCTATTTTTCGTTTCTTGTAAGACACTGCTTAAGCTTGGCCGTGTATTTCAATTCAATATATGCTTGTAAGACATTGGATGCTTGAAATGTTTTGACCCTACTTCATTCTAAGTTTTGCCTATATAAATAGATGACTTATCACTCCCTTGATTACTTAGAATAACATGATCCTTTTATAATTTTCAAGTGCGTAATCACTTGGATACAAATTAATAATGGGACAGTAAGAAAGGTAGAGTAACATCATAAGATGGAAAACAAATTCATAGATATATTTATGCATACTATTAGGGTGTTCATGGTTCATGAACTGCACTGAACTGAACCATATAAATGGTTTGGTTCAGTTCATAAAATCCATTTCAATAAAAACTGGTTAATTCTTAAAAACAGTTTCAATCCAGTTTAGAACCGGTTCAGAACCGGTTTATAGTTTTCAACCGGTTTACTTATTTTGTTTTCATATAAGCTGTATTCATAAGCCTAACGCAAACACCGATACAGTTATGGGAACGGAGAGTTACACATACATGGGACGAAGTTTCAACGAATTCACCATCAACGACGATTCAACTTCCTCCGCTTTCAGCGACTGCAACAGTGACAGATCCGGCGAATTCGCCACCACTTCTTCTACGTCCCGACGACTCTTCCTCGCCTGCACTTCCGAAAATTCCGATGACCTCATCCGTCAGCTCGTATCCGATCTTCACTCCGATTCAATCGAAGAACAGAAACAAGCTGCCATGGAAATTCGATTACTCGCGAAGAATAAACCGGAAAATCGAATCAAAATCGCTAAAGCTGGCGCAATTAAACCGTTAATTTCGTTAGTTACTTCACAGGACCTGCAACTTCAAGAATACGGGGTTACTGCGATTTTGAATCTCTCTTTGTGCGACGATGATAGGCTAGGGTAGAGAGAAAAAGATACTTTCGAGCAGTATCAGCTCCAGAAATAAGAGAGAAAGGATAAGTTTATTAATTTTTCTGCTGCTGACATTATTCCCACCTAGGAATATAAAGAGTCCTCTATTGTCCTAGCCTATGGGATCAATTGACACATGTGTCCTGATCCATAAAAGATGGTAACAAACTAGCTAGAAGCCAAGGATTACAGCAGATATTTCATTACTCTAAAGTTGTTGTGATTCCCACATAATCACGTGCCCAAGATGGTGCTTTCCTCTTCCTTTGTGGTCTTGGGCTTTTGCTTCTTGTCACTTGATCAGGTCCAACATTAGTTTCTATCAGCACCTCCGTATCACTGCCTTCCCCATCAAATTCGACCTTGTCCTCAAGGTTGCAGTGAGGATAAGATTTCAGCAATTCCTTCCAATTTTCCCAAGTGTCCTCAGCTGGTGAGAGGCCTTCCCAACGCACTAGAACCTGCCTGATCGTGCCCTTAACTGTCTGCAATTTGCGAGTGTCCAGAATTTGTGTTGGTTGTAATGGAACCAAGGTCCCTGTAACAGCGTCATCCAAAGGAGGTACTTGCGACGGTGGCTGCCCAAAAAACTGCTTGAGTTTTGAAACATGGAAAACGGGGTGAATACGGGCTTCAGGAGGCAGCAAGAGTTCATAAGCAACAGTACCAATACGTTTGACAATTTGATAAGGACCAAAGAAACGTTTGGTGAACTTGGAGTAGCGGGCACCACGCACACTATTCTGCCTATAAGGTTGCAAACGCAGCCATACCCAAGTGCCTACTTCGAATTCTTTGTCCATCCTACCATTGTTGGCGTGTGATCGCATTCGGGACTGGGCCTTTTGCAGGTTAAGTTTGATCACAGCTAACATCTGATGGCGTTGGGCTAGTGTTTCATCTAGTGTGGCAACCGCAGTGGACCCTGAGACATAGGAGCGTATGTTGGGTGGTGGTCTGCCATAAAGAGCCTCAAATGGTGTCATCTTGATAGCAGATTGATAGGAGGAATTATACCAATGTTCAGCCAAAGGAAGCATGGAAACCCACAGTTTGGGAGTATCACTCACAAAACAGCGAAGGAAAGTTTGTAAAATTCTGTTGGTCACTTCTGTTTGTCCATCGGACTGTGGATGATACGCACTAGAGAAACATAGTGTAGTTCCATTGAGCTTGAACAATTCCTGCCAAAAACGGCTGACAAAAACCCGGTCCCGGTCGCTCACAATAGTCTTGGGCATTCCATGGAGTCGATAGATCTCAGACATGAACACCGGAGCTAAGGAAACTGCTGAATAGTGAGCGGGGAGAGCAATAAAGTGAGCATACTTAGTCAACCGGTCTATTACCACCCAGATAGTAGACTTCCCATGTGAAGGAGGAAGCTTAGTAATGAAGTCCATGGCAATATCCTCCCAAACTTGAGAAGGGATAGGCAGTGGATTCAACAAGCCATAAGGTCGATGGGTGGAGTACTTTTGTTGTTGGCATATGGAACACTCCTGCACCCATCTTTTAACATCTTTCGCCATGTTGGGCCATGAGAAGGCAGCGGTTAAACGAGCTAAGGTCCCCTTCACACCGGAATGACCTCCCACTGGGCTGGTGTGAAACTCCTGCAAGAGCTGCGTTCTGAATTGAGTTTCGCTTGGGATGAACAAACGCCCTTTGTAGAACCACAGACCCTGATGAAGCTTAAAAGGTGAATCTGGCTTCAGAGATGTAAACTTGCGAGTGAGCTGTTGACCAACCGGATCAGAAGCATAAAAAATCCGGAGTTGCTCTAACATCAAAGGTTGAGCTTCAGAAACTGCCTGAATGTAAGTCAAGGACGGCACATCCACACGAGATAGAGCATCTGCCACCAAGTTGGTCTTTCCCGGGGTGTATACAATCTCATAGTCAAAACCCAATAGCTTAGTTAACCACCTATGTTGTGCCGGCGTCTGAATCGTCTGCGTTATCAATTCCTTTAAACTGCGATGATCCGTATAAATGAAAAAATGCCTTCCCAAGAGATAGTGTCGCCACTTTTTGACTGCAGCCGTAACAGCAAACATTTCCCTCTCATAAGCAGATGCAGCCCGCATTTTGGGACATAATTTGCGACTGAAAAAAGCAATGGGATGGGATTGCTGAGATAAAACTGCTCCAACAGCAGAATTTGACGCGTCGGTAGTAACCTCAAATGTTTGATCAAAGTTCGGAATTCCCAAAACCGGCAAGGTAGTCATAGCTGTCTTAAGAGCTTGAAAAGCTTCTAGCGCACGCTCATTCCAGCAGAAAGCATTAGTTTTGAGCAAGGAAGTTAATGGTTCAGCTATCGAGGCATAATGGCGGACGAAGCGACGATAGAACCCGGTTAAACCCAAAAATCCGCGAAGGGCAGTGAGGTTGTGAGGAGGGGGCCAAGACTGAACCACCTTCAGCTTCTCTGGGTCGGCAGCTACTCCCTCCTGAGAGATAATATGGCCTAAATATGCAACAGTAGGCACAGCAAACTCGCACTTGGAAAGCTTCGCAAACAATTGATGCTGGTCTAAGAGCTCTAAAACCTGCTGTAGGTGCTGAATATGAGTGTCCCATGATGGACTGTAGATCAAGATGTCGTCAAAAAATACTAGCACGAATTTTCGCAAAAATGCGCGAAAAACCTCATTCATCGTCGCCTGGAATGTTGAAGGTGCATTGGATAACCCAAATGGCATCACTAGGAACTCAAAATGCCCATCAACAGTTCGGAAAGCAGTCTTGAAACAGTCCTCCGGTGCCACTCTAATCTGGTGATATCCGGAACGTAAATCAAGCTTGGAGAAAATCTTGGCTCCATAGAGTTCATCCAAGAGCTCGTCAATGGTGGGAATAGGAAAACGATCTTTCACCGTGATGTTGTTAAGGGCGCGGTAATCAACACAAAAACGCCATGTTCCATCCTTTTTGCGTACCAACAAAACCGGTGATGAAAAAGGGCTAGTGCTAGGGCGTATAACCCCTTCTGCCAGCATATCTCGGATCATCGAAGTCATGATTTCCTTTTGGAATTGAGGGTACCGATATGGTCGAACGTTGACTGGTTTGGCTTGGGGTAGGAGGTGTATATGGTGGTTGAGTGGTCTGTTGGGGGGTAAGCCTTGAGGACTAGAGAAAACTGATGCAAATTTAGTGAGGATGGGGGCAATTTCTGGATGTGGGGGAATTTGAATGGGAGGTGAGTCAATTTGGGAAAAAGATATGGTGTGGGCGGAGGAAATGGCATCAGTAAACACAAAGCGGCAGTACTGGGAGAATGTGGCCAAGGATGGTTGAGTGGAAGTGTTACCGGTGAGGGTGATAGGGGTGTTGTTATAAGTGAACTGGATGGATGGAATGGTGTAATCGGACAGAAAGGAGCCAAGAGTTTGCAGCCACTGCACCCCCAAAACCAAATCTGCGCCATGAATTGGTAGGATGAAGAAAGGTATGTGAAACATTTGCTTAGCGAGGTTCACTGGCACATCAGCACAGAATCCGCTACAAGTGATAGAATCGCCGTTACCCACCACAACTGAGAATGGCTTGATAGCTACCATAGGCAAACCGAGGAATTCCGCTACTCTGGGCTGCATAATGTTGTGCGAGCTGCCCGAATCAATCAGGACTGTAACTTCAAGTTCACCGACACGTCCTTGAACGCGAAGAGTGCGTGGTGATGGAGGTCCCACCAGTGCTGCTTGAGACAGTTGAAAATGCTCGGCGGCGGCCGGAGAGGACGGCGGTGACATGGGTGCTGGTGACAGCAAGGGACATGATTCCACCATCTGATGCTCAGTATCACTTGTCGCAGAGCCCACCACTTCATCGATGTCGTCCATGAGCATAATCAGAAATTGTTTCTTTGTACAACGATGTCCAACATGAAACTTCTCATCACAGTTGAAACAGAGCCCTTTAGATCGGCGCTCGTTTTGTTCCGCCGGCGTGAGGCGACGAATAGGAACGGTCGGAGGCGGTCCTAACAGAGAGGGTTGTGGGTTGTTTGGAGGGAATGGTGGTTTGGTTGGCCGTGAGGCTGGGTATTTTGTGGCTAGGTTTTTGGTTTCAATCAGTTTAGCTAAATCGATTGCTTGGGTCAGGGAGGACGGTTTGAGTATGCTGAGTTCATGGTGGATATCCTTTCGGAGGCCCGAAAGAAAACAGTTGAGAAGGGAGGTGGGTGAGAGACCGGTGATTCGGTTGGAGAGGGATTCAAATTGTTGTTGGTATTCAAGCACAGATCCGGTTTGTTGAAGCTTATACAAAGAAGCTTTATGGTTGGCAAAAGAAGAGGGACCAAAACGTACCTCAAGGGCGTGGAGAAATTCCGACCAAGTTGTGAGTAAATGGTTGGAATGGAGCCATTTGAACCAACTAAGAGCAGGACCTTGAAGGAAGAAGGGAATGAGAATGAGGCGGCGGGGGGGTGGTGTTTCCGTAAGGTCAAAATAGCTTTCAGCCTTGAAGATCCAGTCAAGAGGATCTTTCCCATCAAAGGAAGATAGGGTTATTTTGGGTAATTTGATGGTTGATTGTGGCGGGTCGGTTCGAACCGGAGAGGGAATGGAATGGGCTTCAGATTGGGAAGAAATTTGTTCACGTATGAGAATGGGTAGTTGTGTGGTGAGAAAATTTTGGAAATCTGTTTGTTGTTTGGTGACCGCCTCAAGACACAATTGCATTTCTCGAAACTGGGCACTGACCTCATCGGCAGATTTGTCAGGTTTATCAGTGCGGGGGGCCATCATCCACAGTGAAAGCACCAATGATAGGCTAGGGTAGAGAGAAAAAGATACTTTCGAGCAGTATCAGCTCCAGAAATAAGAGAGAAAGGATAAGTTTATTAATTTTTCTACTGCTGACATTATTCCCACCTAGGAATATAAAGAGTCCTCTATTGTCCTAGCCTATGGGATCAATTGACACATGTGTCCTGATCCATAAAAGATGGTAACAAACTAGCTAGAAGCCAAGGATTACAGCAGATATTTCATTACTCTAAAGTTGTTGTGATTCCCACATAATCACGTGCCCAAGATGGTGCTTTCCTCTTCCTTTGTGGTCTTGGGCTTTTGCTTCTTGTCACTTGATCAGGTCCAACATTAGTTTCTATCAGCACCTCCGTATCAGACGAGAATAAAGAACTAATAGCTTCTTCCGGAGCTATTAAGCCGTTAGTTAGAGCGTTAAATTCAGGAACTGTTTATGCATAAGCTATATCTATAACAAGATAAGGTAAAGTAATTTTGTTTTCATATAAGCTGTATTCATAAGCTATTATGGACAAACTTGTGAAAAATCAATTCATATATATAAACCGGTTTTGAACTGGTTTTAAACTGAATTTAAATTGGTTTGTAAAAAGTGGTTCAGTTCAAAACTGTATGAAGTGGTTCAGTTAAAATATGGTTCAGTGCAGTTCAGTTAGTAGTTTGGTTCAGTTAACTGAATATTTTGCACACCCCTACATACTATACAGAGAAATGCTAAACGTAGAAGTAAAATTCACGAGAAAGTCATGAATTGTGCTAATGTTATAGAAAAACTCGGGCATTTGATTTTTGGTGTATAATTCCAATGCATTATAAGTTATAGGTTTTATTTTTGCTATTGGTATGGCTAACACATACTTAAAAACACACAAACACGGATATGGGCAATGGAGAAATGTAGTAACCCGGATTCCAATCCAAGATTCTATAATCAAACCACTAAATTGTAATAACATGGTAAACATTATAATAGCTATTTAAGCAGGATATTTTTTTTTTTCAAGACTAATATACCCAAAGTTAATGATTTTCAAAATAACATAAATCAGAGAAACTATAAAAATAAATTTTGAGCTTATTTTTTTTCCCAAAGACTTACATAGTATCATATAGAGTATATCTACAAAGTTTGGGAGCATTCTGATATAGCACCAATGTCCAAGACATTTTTTATAGGGACTAAAATGATATAATAGAGTAAATGGAGATAAGTTTGGCTGGGGCTGGTTATTTAGATTTGTGGGTGCAAGAAAAAAAAAGATATAAGTTGAGAGCAGAAAATTGGAAGGAAAACGAGAAAAATCAAACGGATCGTGATATATAGCATAACTGTTCTAAGTAGATATAAAACCACAAAGACGGACCAATTAAAAAACCAAAGAAACAAACGAAAAAAGATTTCAATGAAATTTCGATTTGTAAGAGCTATGGCTATACATAGAAGAAAAGAAATTCCAGGTGAAAACCATAAGCCCTCTTAGTTTAAGTGTCACTCTTGCATTCCCATCTGGAACTCGGCACACATGTTAGGTAGTGACACCAATGACAGTGATCATATCCATTCTCACCCCTGAACAGCATCACTAATCCAAATGATAACCTGTCATTAAATTTAATTAATTAATTTCAGTGCTTATCATCAATATTTAGATTAACATGTACAAGTGCATCACTTCATGACATACTACAAAGTACAAACTTATAACAAAGTAAAGAGAAATAGTAAATTTAGTTCAAAGGGAAAGGGGACATAAAAAGAGAGAATCTTACCCAGCAGTCAAGAGAATTAGAGACATAGTCCCTAGAACAAATTGGTAAGCTTTGTATTTTGACTTCCGGCGAACACCATCAGGAAGACGTCGCTGCTCTAACCAACCATATTGAGGACGCGGCAGCAAAATGAAACCAAGTAAAAATCCTACAACAAGTCCTCCAATGTGAGCAAAGTTATCAACGCGCGGCAAAAGGCCAATAGCGAGGTTGATGGCAATCATAACAAGAAGGGTGAGCAAAGCCATCACCTACGTAAACACGGAAAAAATAGGATTAGATATAAAAGTTCTACTTTGATATGTTTCTCAAATTAAAGAAGAAACCAAAAGATAGTAGAAACTAGAAAGGCATAAATTAGAGTAAGGGGTCAAATTGATTAGCTACACTCACTTTGTTGGAGTATATAGTCCAATTTGTAAGAAGTTCTGATATCATTGCTCCAAGGAGTCCAAAAAGAGCACTGGAAGCCCCAACAGAGATGCTATTTCTGATAAAAATTGAAGAAAGTACACTCCCACCAAATCCAGACAATAGGTATATCAATCCAATCCTCACTGCATGCCATTAATTTGACAAATAAAAAAAAAAAAATTGTCATGGCCATTTACTAGAACAACTAAATCAAGTTCTCTAAAAAATACCATTAGATAAGGACTACAGTTATTGCAATTAATTAAATCAAAAGTTTATTGTTTTTCCTTATTGTGTGTGACATTTACTAAATGTTAATGAATGGAGATATCGTTGCAGCAGAGGAAAACAGCTTACCAAACCCGAATTGTTGTTCGAGGCGAATGCCAATCAAGACAAGGCATAACATATTTGATAGCAAGTGAATAATTCCAGCATGTAACCAAATGCAAGTGAAAAGTCTCCATTCCTGATGCTGGTGCACAACATTAACCCATCTAAGAGCTCCCATCTTGATTAATCTTAAAAATCCACCAAAAATTTCAAATCAATATATTTTTCAAAAACATATTAGGCTATTAGTTAATTAAACGGTTACATGCAAAGAAATGCAAGTTTCCCCTTCACACATGCAGTACAAGAAGAGAATGACAAAGTCAATAAATAACACAAATTGCAATAGAAATGCTGAAATCAAAGCATGTCATTCAATTCAATCTAAAATAAACTTTCAGACCAACAAATCGATTTTTGATAAGCTTTGACAATATTTGTTCAGTTTTTTTAGAAGCCCATAAACCCTTAATCTTGGCGGGTCTCGATAAACTATCAAATGATTTTAGATTTACGTAAAAATTTATATCGATGATTTATATATTATAAACTTATAATCCAACGGACAAATTTGGAAAATATTAATCGACTGAAACGATATTGAACGGCGTAACATTTGTGTAATATTGCATCCGTTTAATTTGATTACTCCTCGTAACACGATTATAAATGTTCAGGATAATATACACTAAGCATGAAAGGAAGGATCAAACAAGTTTGATCATCAATAATAGCTATAACAAAATCAACTTCAAACCCCAAAAAAAACAAAACTAATTAATAAAAACACAAGCAAAGAATAAAATAACAGAAAATAAATAAAAACAAGTGATTTGAATCTCTTACGTTGAGGAAGAAGGACCAAGCAATGGATTCTCCTTGAAAGGCTGGAAAGAGAACCTGTGAAGGAACGTAGCAACACAATGATGATGATGTTTATGAAAACCAAAACTGGTGTTAGGACAATTGTTGATGCCCATGGCTACAATGAAAACAACAACATTAACAAACACAAAAACAGGTACAAGCCATGAGCATGACTCCCTATGATTCTCAGCATCAAAAACATAGGAATAATTGTTTTTTGTCCTACCACTTTCAACATCTCTCCTAGAATTCATTTTTTTGTTGTCCATAACTCTCTCTCTCTCTCAAACAAACAAAGGCAATATCAAAGTGTGAAATTTTGTTGTAAAACGGTGCATATAGAGAATGAAAAGGTGGAGGAGTGGGTGATATATACCTAGTAGTGGGGTGCTTAAGGCAATTCCACTAATTGTGTAGCAATGATTTTGCACGTGATTAAGGGGTTTTAACTTAACTGGAATGTTCGGTTTTGTTTGTACTCTTGAAAAGGAAATGGAGTGGATGGGTTTAATCGTATTTAAGGATACACTAACTATTAAGCTATGATTGTGATCGTGAAAAAAAATAAAAATTAGGATTGACGTGGTTGCTCACAATTATTGTATTTTTAGTAGGATAATTTATTACATTTTAATGGCAGAAAACCTCTATCAATTTTTTTATCAAAATTCAAATGAAACCGTGTTAAGAGAATTACATAAAAGCTTTACTCTCGTCCTTCAAAAAAAAAAAGACTTTACTCTTTATTTTAAATGCTTAAATGAGTCATGTTCGTAAACATGATTTTTTTTGAGTAATTTTTAATGTTAATAGCTATATAAATATTGAACTCTCCAACTCAACGTTTAAAAAAATTACGTTAATAACTTTATTTCATTACATTTTAATAAAAAATAATTTATTTTAATATTATTTATCTTATGGACCCATGAAAATATGAAGAGAGAGAGAGAGAGAAAACACTCTTTCGTAGTCAATATTTTCTATAAGCATTAAATTATATGATTCCATAACAAGGATGTTTATTTATTTTTGTGTTTGTGGATGTTTTAAGTCACCGACTTTTTCCTAAAAAAAAAAGTCACCGACTTTAAAAAGCAAAATTATTTTTCTTAGATTAGAATGTGTGTATATATTCAATATTCAATTATATTTGTTCTATATATGAGCATAGATGAGTCAAAAAAAAAATTATGAGCATAGCTGGAACTTTGTTTGATTTGTAAAGGATGTATGTCCTAATTTTCTATTTTCTGCTAAAAAAAGAAAGTAGGTAGGAATTATATCATAGTAGTCTTGTTTATAATTTATAAATTATATCGTAATAGAGAATTATTATAATAATTTATAAATTATACAAATTAAAAATTAATTGTATATTTTTTGTCCTCTTATTTCATCACACACACGAAAATAATCTTGTTTTTATAAAATCGTTCTTTATAGTCTTCAATTTTAATCTTAATTCAGATTATTGTCGGATAAATGTGGTGATTTTTCCCCCAAAAGTGGATTTTATTGGCCCGACTTTGAATTCAAAGAAAAAGACCATTTTCAGAGCCAAAATTCTTTTTGTTTTTTGGGCTAAAAAAATGTTGAGACTAAAATTGAAACAAATGTGATACTTGAATAAATAAATTTAGTCCTCGTATCATCCAACAAAGAAGAAATAAATTTTCCCTCATATCATGCCCTCATTGCAGATTGAATAATATCATCAAACACTCTATGAGCTCTATTGATGACCTCCTTGCATATATGAGAAGTTAACCACCATTTGCAACATTAATTATCTGTAGAACCTATCTCTATTCTTAAATGCATTGCAAAGACAAACAAATCACAAGTATATATACATGCAGAAAATTGATGCCCTCTAAGCATAACAACTATATCAACAAATTCATATCAGACCAAAGATTGATTTCCACCTAAATAATTAAATGGGATACTACATGCATATAAGTACTCAGACATAAGGAAAATTATAGAACTCAGAACAGGAAGTTGATGAAATGCAAAAAGTGTAGATTAATCCCACATGGATAGCATCCTAGTAGTGGAGTAAAGCAAATGAAAAGTAATAGGTAGAGAGCAAACCCTAGAATTCTTTATATCATTACTTTTTTTTACAAAAAATTATTACTATTGATTAATCAACACAGAAAAACACATTTTTACTTTAGTTTTGGATGTACTTACGGAACACATCCAAGAGTTAGCACCGAGATGTATGCTTTTTGCAGATGATATAGTCTTGTTTGGTGAGTCGAGGGAGGAATTGAACGGGAGGCTAGAGACCTGGAGACAAGCCTTAGAAGAAGCGTATGGTTTTCGTCTGAGTAGAAGTAAGATGAAGTGTATGGAATGTAACTTCAACAAAAGGAGAAGTAGGTCTACTTTGGAGGTGAAAGTTTGAGATCATATCATACCCCAAGTTACACGGTTTAAATATCTTGGGTCCATAGTACAAAATGACGGAGAAATAGAAACAGATGTAAATCATCGTATTCAAGCTGGGTGGTTGAAATGGAGAAGAGCCTCAGGTGTTTTGTGTGATAAGAAAGTACCACTTAAGTTGAAAGGAAAGTTCTATCGGACAGCAGTCAGACCGACGATGTTGTATGGTACGGAGTGTTGGGGGTTAAGAGCCAACACGAGAATCAAGTAAGTGTTGCGGAGATGAGGATGTTGTGCGGGATGAGCGATAAGACTAGACGGGATAGGATTAAGAATGACACCATTAGGGAGAGAGTGGAGGTAGCACCTATAGTAGACAAATTGGTAGAAAATAGGCTTAGATGGTTTGGGCATGTAGAGAGAAGACCCATAGATGCCATCGTGAGAAAAGTAAATCAGATGGAGGAGAGTCAGGTCAAAAGAGGTAGAGGAAAACTTAGGAAAATTGTAAGAGAAACCATTAGAAAGGATTTAGAGGTCAATAAGTTGGACCCAAATATGGTTTATGATAGAACAATGGCGTAATGTGATCCATGTAGCCGACCCTACTATGTGGGATAATGTTTGATTGTTGTTGTTATTGTAAGTTTGAGAGCTTAAAACATTAAGCATTGCTCTAAACACTCTCAATATACTGCCCAACAAACCACCGATGGAATAATCAAATAAGGGTCTTAAACTAATATTAATGAAGGATCAAAGAAAAAAAATAAAAGATAAAACGAGCGAGAATAATGATATATTTTTTATGTACCAAAAAACATTAAGTGCTTCGTTCGTTTATTATGAACACTAATAATAGTGTACAATTGAAAAATAATAACCTCAATCAGATCAAAGTACTTCAAAGGCCATGTTGTTGGATTTGATCTCCAAAATAAAAAGAAAGCAATAAATAATTTTGATCAAAATATTTGCAAATAAAATAAACAAATTTTCCCTCATCTCATGCCCTCATTCCATATTGAAATAAACTTTTGAAACTTGTGTTCTTTTCCATCATAAACAATCATGGCATTAACTAATATAGTTCTTATGCAGCAGTAAAATATAGTTCTTCAAAATTGAACTACTACAATTACAATCAACAGCAAATTTTGACTATAGATGTAAATATAGTTTATCTTTTGCGACCAAATACAATGACAAAATCATAATATGTGTGGCCCGTCAATAGCCCAACTCAGACAAAAATAGAGTCCTAGATAGTGTGGACAATTGACACCAACATAAGTCAATATGATGGCAAGGGTTTAGGACATACATCAACCCCAATTAAATCAACATAGAGACTAAGAGACACCATAGTTTCAAAATAAGTCGACCAAGGACAAAAGATATGGGGTTATGCCACCTCTTGACCCACAATGGCGAGTATTTCACCTATTTAACACATATTAAAGACTGAACAATTTAAATATGTCACTATATATAACTATGGTGGATGGCAACAAACGAAAAATCATGGCATTAGGGTATATGGTAGAGACATAGCGATAAAAAAAAACTGCAGAAAAGTATAAACATATAATAATGTTAAATTACTTACTAACCAGTGGTGTGGAGTGTGATTTGATGTTCCTTTGGCAGAAAAGCGTTGAATCCCAA
Organism: Medicago ruthenica; assembly: GCA_018208015.1. Taxonomy (NCBI): domain Eukaryota; kingdom Viridiplantae; phylum Streptophyta; class Magnoliopsida; order Fabales; family Fabaceae; genus Medicago; species Medicago ruthenica. The sequence continues at coordinate 12,290,281 of CM031371.1, forward strand.
AATTAAATTTGCATGCCCCTTTAAACAGCCCCTTCACTCTTGCTTTGATAAAATTTAAAAAGTGATGATACTTTTTGGGATGTGTATAACTATAATCTCTTCCAGCCTGGAGAAGCTTTAAGAGTTTTGAAAACTGATCACACTTTATCCTGTTATATTGAAATGCAACTTTTACTGCCTTAAAATATGCCAATGCATAATCGCGGCCCTTTGGGGAGTTCTTCATCTTTATTATTATGCAGGAAAAATAAAGAATTGTTCAGTTTAACAACTACTAATTCCAATAATTCAAAATAATAAAACGAAAAAATAAATGATTAGATTGAAGGAAGAGGAGGAGGCACATACACATAGCATACCATCAAAGGGTGGGTGATTTACAGAGTTGAGCAGCGGCATCGGGGATTAAGAGTGTGAACCCTGATTCTGGTGGAAGGAAAGGGAAGCTTGTGTTTTGTTTTGTCCAAGTGTTTTTTGAAGAACGAGAAAGCAACAGACAGAGTTAACCCTGTTTTATAGTGTGAACCCTAATCTTACTTCTTACTTAATTAAAAGCTTAAGCAGTCTGATAAGTACTTACGAAACCCTAACCCGCCATGTTGCTTTAACCTTGGCCCACATCATTCTTAATTAAACCTCAACTAATCCTAATTATAGCATCTCAGCTAACTAAACTTTGCATAGTAAATCTAAAGATAATAACTAGCGCTCCCTCAATTTTTTTTCGTGAGTCTAACCACATTTAATGAAGTCCAATAACTGTCCAAAGCATTTTTCAAATGCAAACACATGGATATTCACTATTTTGTTTTGTGCATTCCTTCATTCCTTCATCTTTTGTTAGTGATATTAGTATATCCTTCATCATTTTTCAGCAGGTACTTCTCAGATCTCTTTTTTCCTTCTTTAATAATGACAGCTACGACATCGTGTTTCTCCATCACCTCTGATTTCCAATTCAAATTGACACTACCAGAAGCTTCGTCACCATCAAGTTGAACACTAAACTTGGATTTCTTCCTCATATTGCTTGGGATGAGAAGTGAAATCATCTTTTATGGCCAAAAACACTAAAAAGAAGAATATTCAATTTGTTGTCAAGGTACCGATTTCACTACTATTTGTTTATTGATATCTGCACACAAATTATTTGTCTCTTCGTATAGTATTCATATAGTTCATCGCTTCCTTCTCTCATTGCCCAATTTAGCATTCTTAATTATTTTTCCTGGTTTTTAATTATGAGCTATATACATTTTTTAACTTTCATATTATCAATTACCTAAATTTATATGTTTCTCCCTACAATGAATTGGTGTTGATACCCTTTAACTCAAAGCCTTTTTACATATGGGTCTTTAGCTTTGGTTTATTGAAGCATGTTACTTGCATCCAAGCTCTATTGTTTTTTGGCAGGGCCTTTGTTGTTTTTTATTTGCAATTTTAATTGAGAGTTGGTGGATTTTTGTCACCGTAACCAACAATCAAGTGGTTGTATATGCTTAACTTAGCTTAAAAGGTTGTTTGTATATGTTTGTTTTCACCTAATCATGATTCTAATTTTTCTATTTTGATTTCTTGACGGCAGCGTTTTCTATTACTAACCTTATTTGTTAATAACATTTTTCTTCTCAAACTAACAGATCATGCTGTTAAGACTTTCGAAAATGGCCAGCAAAGGTTAGTTTTCCAAAAATCGTGGGATATTATCATACAATATATTTGCGTCAATCTATTTTCTTGATTAATTTATTGTGTTACTTGAAACACCATTGATTTGTAGGAAGGTTTATATCCAAGGTTATTATTGACCCCTTATGGTAAAAGAATCTCTTTCAAGTTTCAACGAAGACAATACTATCAATAAAAGTTAGGGGCAATCACTTAAACATGTTGGAGTATATCTACCTCAATCAATTTTCTCTCATGGACAACTATACGTTGCTATGACTAGAGTTACTTCATGAAATGACTTAAGATATTGGTTATTGATGACAAGGGTGATTATACAAATGTAACATCAAATATAGTTTATAAAGAAATACTTGAAATTGTATTTTATTTAACGCTTATAATTAGCAAACTTTCCATTAATTTATTGACCTTGGTGATAAATTTATACTTTTGCGTATCATTATTAGAGTATTGTCTCCTTCAAAAAAATTATTAGAGTATTGTCTTTTCTTAACCATAATATGAATGCTTTGTTAATATAATGTCATATGTTCATAACTAATTCGATGTTGGTTATCAAATAATATAACGATGTAACCTTGTGATAGCACGGGTCAAGAGTCTAGTTAACTCTGAAGCAAAGGAAGGGAAAGAAAGTGGGGAGAAGAGGGAGAAGATAGTGATTTGGGTAAAAAAATAAAATTGAACACTTTTTATAGAGAGCAGAGGGAAAGAATACAGAGAAAGAGAAGGAAGCAACGAAGGAAAAGAAGAGCGGAAGACATTTTTACACAACAACCCCACTTTAGACAGCTTCTTTTCCACCATATGAATTTCTCATGCGTCCTAAGCGGTTCGGATTATAGAATTCGAATGACATAAACACCACATAAAAACCTTCAAAAACACGTTGAAACATTTCGGATTTTAAAATTCGAAAAGGGCGCGCAAGAAACTATACGGTGGAAAAAGTAAGGGCCCCCACTTTATTATATTGAAACTTCGAAATTGTCATTGGGCTTTTCTCATTCAAAGCCTAAATCGGTTTAGTGAAAAGGTCCATATTTAGAAGGTTGCTCTTTTAGCACTCCTATTTGCTCACAAATTCTAAAAAACAACATTTGATAGTTATCTACTAAAGCCTATTAAAACACTTTCAATAGTTACGAATCAAACGGTTTGTGCAATTGTAAGGGGTAAAAAGAGAACATTTCCCAAACTTAACCATGCCTACGATTACCGATGGCAAAGTGGGTTGGTTTGTCCCATTTAGGGTCGACCCACTTTTAACCCATAGAAATTCGGGCAAGGCGGGACATACCAATTTAGTTGGCCGAGTTCATATTGTCACCCCGTCCCTTGATGAGTTGGCGGATTGGTGGGACGGCTCATAAAAAAATATATTTTTTTATTAACATGCACCAAATTTTCTACTATTATTGATAAAATAATATAATATATTTAGTTATTCATGTGATTTATTGTTGCTATCACCAAAAAAACTGACTAACAAAATAATTAAAATAATTTGTAAAAATAATAATAATAAGAGTTGCATACTATTTTTTTTTTGTTTTAATTCAAATAATTTCTCAATAACAAAATTAGAACAACGACAACTTTCTTTTAAAATTAACTCACGGGGACCGCTAATTTTCATTTTCAACTCTTCACTAGCGTAGGTGGTTCGTTTTGGACTTTTGATACTCATTAGACCTTCAACTCTGGAGCTAAGTCTATTGACTCCCGGATTGAGCCTCGAGTATATAACATATTATTATTTTACTCGAGATGATGATAGTATTTATTTTACTAAAAATAGTTTTACCTGTAACAAAAAAAGTAAATAAAAGTTTTAGTAATCTTGGTATGATTATAAATTATAAATTTAATAATGCAACTTTTTTTAACATAATAATGAAACATATTTTTAGATAAATATTTAAATGAAAATGAAATTCAGTTTTAAATACACAAATATTAAAATTTATTTTGGTAGTTATACATGTAAAATTAATTTTGGTCCCAAACAACAATCGATAAGAATTAATTTCACAAGATCACATTTAAGCAAAAATCATTTTACCTTCAACTCACTTTTAAATTACATTAATTTTGTCTAAAACAAGTTTATCAAAATTAATTATCATTGTTGAAGAACCAAACACACACGGAGAGCTATGCCTTTTTGATCTTTCTCTCTATTTACACCTAAAAATCATTGTCATGTTAATCAAAATCAACATATAGGAGATTAGAGTTTAGACGAATTTACTCTGAATCGATGGAATGTTGTGCGAAGACTATATCAGCCAAACTGAAGATAGTTGACTATTTGTCAAGTCTATTGACTAGTATGTGAGTATGGAAGATCTCGGACTAAGTCAAAGCTAAATAGAACTGGATAATGAGGCATTAAACCCATGTTCCTTATTTAGGGCGCCACCAACTGCAAGGAACAATGAATATAAATGCACAATTTATGGAAAGTTGCGTATTATGGACCTTGTCAGCATATCATGTCTTGAAATGGGAAGCCAACAGCCGAATGTGGGGTGCCACGAACCCCTTTGTGAGGGAAAAACAAAGCATTGTATGCAAAAATAGTCAAGCGAGTTGAGACATTGTAGCCCATGTCGTTTCAGTCAGTAGGAATAATATCGTCTGCTTTGTACAATGTATTAAACATACAATCAATCAAACGATGACTATTTTTGCCATTTTATCCATTTATCATTCTGGATTTATCTTAATTTTACATGCATTTTTAGTCTAGTAGCAAAAACCCCAAAATAGTCGTATTTAATGCTCTACCAAATCAGTTAAGGAACCCACGTATAGGGGAAACAATTTAGTCCTTAGTGTCGATCGCTTTGAAGAAAAGGAATCACAGTTGAGGACATCAGCCAATACCTCATCTAAATTCTATATTCGTCAACAAATTTGGCATGTCCAGTGGAACAATACAACCTTTACCACTGAAAAATTAAGTTATCTAAGTCAATATTATGTTTGGCTTATGCACGTAAGATCTAAAAAGAGTATTGGCAGTATGGATGAACCATCATCATCAACAACTATAAGGTCAGTCTAACAAAGACCAAACGAGCCTTTACAAATGTTAGGAATGCCAACATATGTCTCATTTTAATGTGTTTAAGAAGCACAACCGATTGATACATATGAAACTCCATTAGTAATTACAACATCTTTCATTAGACAATCGATTGACATTGGGATACATGACATCATGTATCAAGTCTCTCAACAACGTGATGACATTGTTAAACTCATGGTTCACAATGAAATTCAACAAGTCAAGGAGTTAGAGGCCAAATGAGCCACTTTTAGTGAAAATTATGTCACCTCCACCCCCACATGAAGTTAAAGGGAAACAAAGTAGTGAATGTGTTGTTACTCAAATCCAGCTAATCATTGCTTCAACAAGACTTTAATAGGTTTACCCGATACCACTTCATTTAATTCCTAACTGATGGAAAGTTGTGCATTATGGATCTTGTCAACTGATCATGTTGTGAACTGTGAAGCTAACGATCGAACGTGTGGCGCCACGAACCCCACAACGAAACCAACACACTATACGTAGAAATAGCCGAGCAAAACTAGCACCGTAAGATAAAAACAAGTTAAATATTTTTGTTATAAATTTAAAATAAATACTTTTTAGAAAATTAGACAACAAATCAATTTTTATTTTCAAATCATTCAAACGTTATTTTTTACGCTAATAATCTTTCAATTTCAAACGTTGTTAACGAGCTTGATTGTTTTAAATTATAATTATAATTGAGGCAAACATAGTACAATATACTGAAAATCATTAAAACAAAAAAAAAAGTAAAAACAAGATGATATTGTTCATCCTCTAAAAAAAGATGGTATTGTTCATTTTGTTTCATTTTCACCGTCATGGTTAAATACAGTAAATGGATTGTAATTCACACTAGAAAATACGTTGCATGTTCTTCTCTTTTTTCTTCATATCTACCACACTCTTACAAATTTACAATGAAACCATAAAAAAGGGAAAAAGAGCAAATCCTAGAATACATAAAATCTAATCTGTTAAACCCTACAGATTAATTTGGTCACGCCACTCATTCACCAATCTAGCCCCATAATCACAAGCGGCCAGCCACGTTATTATTGGAGTTAATTTGGTACTTAACGTAACCTTAATAATTTTCCTGAAATGACTGTATAGTCCTCAAACGTTTGACACTGTTTATTGGATCTTTTGGACAACCTTTGGTAGTTGCCGTGGTCCGGCACACACTGAATTAAGGACGTTTAGAAATGGAAATAGTGTCGACAAATAGTAGTAGCGGATCAGGCGCGTGCAGCAACGAGCTCTTACTTGAATTGGGGGCGGACATCATGAACCCCCTTTCCGGTGTTTAAGATTTTGTCAAAACTAATTTTTTATTTATTGATATAAGATTTTTTTCTTTTTATAAGAAAATTGATATGTTTAAATTTTGAAATTAATGATTATTTTAATAATATCAGCATTAATTTAGTGTATTTATTGATTTTTTAAAACAAATTAGTGAAATTAAGAAATTAAAGTAGACGAGAATAAACTATTTTCCTATATTTATGCCATAATACATTGTTTTTTTTCTTTCTATATTTATGAGAATTGTTAATAAGGAGAATAAAGAGTAAACAAATTGATTTTATATTTTGCAAAATTATCGTTAATCATATAAAATTAAGATGATTATGAGTTTAAGAAAGGACAATTATGATAATTGGCTAAAGTACGATTTTTATATATTATTATTAGATTTTCCTAAAAAATAAGATTTTGTCAAAAAAATTCTATAAAATTCCTAGATAGACGTCACAGTCAATCACTTGTGGGGTGTTTGAAGTTCGAACTTCGACCTCTGCATATTACAACACATTGTGTCTACCAACTGATTTACGCTCACGACGACGAACATTAATATCTTTAATTATTTATTTATATTAATAAATTATAAAAAAATTATATTTTGAAAGTATTCATTAAGACAAATCAAACAACTTCTTACATATATGCTAACATTTCTATTTATATATTAGTTAAAAACTATGGTCAAAGTAAGTTATGTCAATAGTGTACATTGTAAAATTGCGGCAGTTACTTAGGATAGGATGGAGCATGATTTTGTCAAAATTGTCGAATTAATAAAAAAGTTTAATTTATATACATTGTCTTTAAAAAAAATGACGAAGAAATCGAAATAGTTGTAAATCATCATATTCAAGTTAAGTGGTTGAAATGAAGAAGAGTCTCTTGTGTTTTATGTGATATGAAAAGACCACTCAAGTTGAAGGGAAATTCTATGGAACAACTGTCAAACCGACAATGTTGTATCAAACAGAGTATTGAACAATTAAGAACTAACACGAGAATAAAGTAAGTGTAACGAAGATAACAATGTTGCAATGGATGTGCGGCAAGACTAGATGAGATATAATTACAAATGACAACATTAGAGTGGGGTAGCACCTATAGTAAAAAAAAATATAGTGAAAAATAAGCTTATATGATTTTGACATGCAAAGAAAAGACTTATAGATTCTATGACAAGGAGAGTAAATCATAAGAAGGGTAGTTAGATTACAAGAGGTAGAGGAAAACCTTTAAAATCTATAAAAGAAACTTTTAGGAAAGATTTATAGATTGATGAGTTGGATCTAAAAATGATTTACGATAAAACATCATGACGTAATTTGATTCATCTAGTTGAACTCACTTAGTGGGATAAGGCTTGGTTTTTTTTGTTGGCTTTTAATTGTTGTTTGTTTTTGTAAAAAAATTTTACACATTCATCTAATGATTTGTTGTCACGTCATTTAATTAGTTAAAAACATGACTTATCAATCTTATTAATTGATGTGACAACACATCATTGGAAGCATGTGTAATGTTATATATATATATATATATATATATTTACAAAACATATATAAATTAAACTCATTACTCCCCCGTTTCACATTAGATGTTCTGTTTGAGTTTTACACGGTTATTAAGGAAATGATTAGTAGTGTTGATTTTAATGGTAAAATGTGTATCATTTACTAAAACATCCTTATTAATTATAGTGAGTGGAATAGTTATATTGAAATGCAATAAATAATGGTATGTGAGTGGAAAAGAATAATAAATGTTGTATTAGTATATTATAAAAGGGACAAATAATTTGAGAGAGTAAAAATCAAGAAAGAGGACACCTAATTTGAGACGGAGGGAGTCATAAATATACTTTGACTCAAAATAAATTAATAAATATACTTTTTTTTAATATGAGTCTAAGGTCAAACGAAAATAAAATCTATCGAGCTTCTATGCGCAATACGAAGACATGTTATCAACTAAAATACGAGATATTTTTATAAGTATAACCCAATTGATAGTTGTAAGGATACTGATATGCGGGGGCTAAGATTCGTACTCCGATTTTCCACCTTTCCATATTTAAGGTATACGAGTCTAACTACTAAACTACTTGATAAAAAAATAGTGACACATCAATAGATGCCGATTAAAAATATAGATAGTCTACATCTACCACACAATCATATTGACTAACTCATCAACATATCAATTTGTTACCAACACTATATATACTAACGAAGAGACAGACACTCATGTGTCCGTCTTTCCGCTCTTTTTATTGCACTAACATGTGTAAATTATGAACGGTATTTTATATGAAATTTTGATTAAAATTGTAAGTACAAATATTTGTGACTTTCAAATTGTAAAAAACCCAAAAAATCATGTTTATGTTTTTCAATAACAACAATAATTTAACAAATATAGTATAAATTTTTATCTTTTTAATACCACCAACAATATAACATTAATATAGAATAATTTTTTTAAGGGTATAATTGGAATTATAAAAAATTCAGCCCAAAATCTCAATCCCCTTCATGTATAATATTGATAATATTGTTCATATTGTAGTGGGAAATTTTCTATTTTAATGGGATTTAATTTTTTTGATTAAAATTTTAAAAAATATTATCAAAGGATAAAATAGTAAATAAAATAGTTTAAATGAAGGGTAAAATAGGTAATAAAAAAGACAGACCAAACTCATGTATTTTAAACCTATTTTCGTTATCTATAGTATATAGATACATATAATTTTGATTTTTTTTTAATAAAAAATCAGTATAAATCAAAAATATAATGAATGTTTTTTTAGGGGAGGGGATGATTAATATTTTTTTAGTAGATCATACAATCAATGTTATATGTTATAATATATATATATATATATATATATATATATATATTATGATAATGAATATGTAATAAGATGAATTTGAATTATGTTTCTTTTATTTATAGTTTGGATATAAGTTGTATGCACCTTCGGTGTAACACTATTTTGCACATGCATCTAATGATGTATTGCCAATTGCCATGTTATGTAATGTTTTTGTAACACACGACTTGTCATATTCATTAATTGACACGACAACACCTTAGTGAATGCATGTGTAAAGTAACTTGACAATGATAGTGCATATCAATTACTCTTATAGTTTATATTAAAACTACGTGTCTGTCTTTTTCGCTTTTTTGATTGCGCTAACATTTAAAAATTATGAACTATGTTTTTTTTATGAAATTTTGATTTTGACTAAAAGTAAAAATATAAATGATTTTTGTTTTCAAATTATTACAAATCAAACTAACCAAGATTACCTATTTCAATGACACCAACAATGTAACAAAAAAATATAATCTAAATTATTATTTTTTTTAGGTATAATTGGGATGATAAAAAAGTAAGTATAAATATACTCATCTAGTTTGTTACAGTTTTTAAAGGACAAAGGAAAAAAAAATTGGATATATATACTTATATCATGTTTGTTACACTTTTATTTTAATATTTGAATTTACTCTTATCTATTTGTTATATGTGTCATTTGTCATGAAAGTTGAGGGTAATTTTAGAAAGAGAAAAAATCAATCCAAAAGAGCTAAAACATGTTATTTCTTTATATATAGTATAGATACATGGAATAAATAAATATCATTCATTTTTTAAGAGAAATATGTCATTGAAAAATGTTTTGGAATCAATTTTGGCAGTTGCACCGAGAATATTTTGGTTTGTCAAAAAGAAAAATAATACCTGTTGTGATTTTGAGTCTTCATGTGATGTTTGACACTTCATATACTGATAAAAAAAAAGTTTAATTACAATTGTAGTCTCCCTATTTAAAAAATCACTCAATTTTGGTATCTCTTTAAGACTGTTGACCTTAAAAATGGTGATATATCATATTTAAATTGAAATTTTTAATGAGCTTTGTTGTAATTTCATAAGTTTGGATCACTCTACATCATTAGATTGTATGAAATGACATTTAAAATATATTGCATCATCATTTTTTAGTAAAAAATATGTGGGAGGGACAAAAACCGAGTGATTTTAAAATGGAGATATCAATTTCACGAGTGAGTGAAAATATGAGGATCAAAATTAAAATTAAGCAAAAAAGTAATATTTTATATATATTTTGTTACAAATTTTTTTTTTGTTTAAATATTGTAAAAAGACTATGACCAACAAATGTTGATTCTATTAAAATGTGCGAGTCTCACACAAAAAACTAAGTTTGAATGTTGACCGAGAGAATACACACATTTAATGTGCAATAATATTTCAAATATGATTATATCAAGTAGAAGAAATTTACCCCGTCCTTTATCCTGATCATCAAACGGGTCCTTAAGAAAAACAAGAAACCTAAGAAAAAGAAAGATAAAAATTATGTTATGAAATAATTTTTTATTTATAAAGTAACATATAATATGAAACGGTGAAAATACTCCATTTGATCTATCAAATTGTAGTACCATAAATCTTCTCCTTCACATTATTAATATTTCAAAACAATCTTTAAAATTGTAAATTATTGATTAAGTTCATCACTGGCTTTGTATCTCTTATCAAGTATAATATCGACATTATTAATTTAATTTTAAATTTATCGATGAAAATACCAAATTTATTATAGTCCTCATAAAACACTAATAAAGAAAAATTTGAATTTCACACTACTTGGCGCATTAGGATCTTATGCACTTGATTAACTTACATCAACTATACCTTGCTAAATTTTTTCTCACCGTTAATTCTTTTAATGTTTACTTTTTACAAACTCCTCCTAATGAATTTAATAAAAGTCTTATTTTTTTTATAACATATTCCAAGTTTGCATGCCTAGTAACGTTCATATAGTTTCTTAGTTTTTTTTCCTTCGAACTTTTCCTTTTTTTTTATCAAAAACAAAAATCTTGAATAACATTTAATAATTTTAGAAATTATTTGAAATATTAATTTCAAGTTTATTAAAAAAATAACAAAATTACATTTTTAGTTCCTTAACTTAATTTCAGATAACAATTTGGTCATTTATTTTTTTTTCATTTCAATTTTGTCATTTTAGTCCATTTGCATATAAAATTTCAAGTTTCAAATATAATATTTATATACAAACGTAGATTTTTTTGTAAGAATATACAAACATAGATGAAAGACTATATATTTAAAGATTGAAATGTCATAACAAAATTAAATCAAGAATTTGAAGCTTAAAATCAATATGCAAATTTGACTAAAAAATAAAATCTATATGTAAATAAACCAAAAAGATAAAATTAAAATTAAAAAAAAGATAAATGACAAAACTATTATCTAAAATAAAATTACCATTAAGAGAGAGAAATAAAAATATAAAGAAGGGGAAGAGACCACATAGCGAAAAATATATGTGCATGAAGAAGTGACAAGATTCAGAGAGGAGATTGTGTTGGATTCAATTTCAAAGCTAAAAAGGGGTTTTGTGATAGCAACAAAAAACAAATAGTATCAAGATAGAAAAAAGTCATTGACTTTCTGATTACCTCACATAGTCACTGTAAGTCAGCTCCACTATCATTTTTTAATATTGTTATTCAATCTAGATACCATTTTTTATGTCACATACTATAATACTATTCTATCTGTCCTTTTCTCTTCCACAGATCCAAAAGTGTGACAAGAATCTGAACAAAACACATTCATTTTAAAGAAAAATAATACTAGTAATACTATTATTAAAATACCAATGTCTAGTGCTGATTTAATTGAAAAAATTTATGATTTTTTGAAATCAAAATAAATGATTTTCACCATTATTAAAATTTAATGCAGCTACCGTCAAATTCATCAACCATAAATTTAATTTTGAAAGAAAAAAAATCATAACTTTTTCTTTTCCTGTGGAACCCATTAGTCCTATTTGTTTTTGGGTCCTTTTACATTTCTCACTGTCAAATTAAAAGGTATCATTTTCTTCGTACCTTGGTTGGTTTGTAACCATCTAACTTTTCTTCATTTCTTTGTTTCTCACTTATAACATCAGTGTTGTGTTGTGTTGTGTTTGTGTTTGTGTGAGGAGAGAGAGAATGAAATGTCAACCAGTTGTTTTTGCTTAGATTTGGTGTTGTGTGTGAATATGACTATGAGATACATGTGTGTAAGATAAGGTTTTTTTTCTTTTCCTTATTTTGATGTTTTTTTATCTACAAAAAAAGAAAAAGAAAGATAATCTTTGTTTAAATTCTTTTTTTTCTTTTCTTCCATGCAATGTTTTTGGATTTTCTCTTTCAGGGTCTCTGTCAAAATTCTCAATACTGACAAGAAATTGGTCAAGTGTGAAATATTAGAAAATTGGAGACTTTTTTCTTTCCCTTATGCGTCACTGTTCTTGCTGTTGTGGGTTCAGACATGAGAAGCATGTGTGAACCAAGCATGTGTGAACCTTGTTGGATCAGAAAGGAAGACACTTTCTTCTTGTCCTGTTGTAACCTTTTTCATCTGTTTCTGGATTAGGCTGAAGAGAGAGAAAGAAAAGATAAAAGTCTTGTTTGTGGGGTGTTGACAAGGAAATAGCTTTTTGCTTATTTTCTACTTTTTTTAATCAAAAAATTCAATCTTGTCAGTTTTTGGCTTAATCTGAGATAAAGGGTGAAAAAGTCAAAGGGTTGTGTGGAATCAAAAACTGAAAAGTTCATTGGCAAAAGTGATAGTGACGATTGCTGGTATTAAAAAAATAAACTTGAGTACATAAGAGTCAGAATGGAAGGAATAGAGAGTAGTATTCTTCTCAGACAAGTTTTAGGAGAGAAAAAAAAGTCCTATTTTTTTTATGGGGTTTGAGAGTGAGAACAGTTCCTGCAAGGTTGCAAGACTTGTCACTGATTTTTCTATACCCTTTTCTAGTTCAATGCAAAATCCATCTACCTTCTTCTCAACTGTACGCTTAATCTAATATCTTATTTTATAGTTATTAATCTTATTGGTTTTGGATTTGATTTGTGCATGTTGGTTATTCATTCATTCATTCATTCATTATTCTGTGTTATTGCTGATGAGACTATTTTCTACAGCAAAGAAAAATGGAGGGGCAGAGTGAGATTGGTCTCACTGGTGATAGTTTAGATACTGGTCTGCTTGGGAGAATGAGAGAGGATGAGTATGAAAGCCGGTCCGGAAGCGATAACTTTGATCTTGAAGGAATATCTGGTGATGATCAGGATGGTGGTGATGATGGTCAGCGCAAGAGGAAGAAGAGATACCACAGACACACTCCTAATCAAATTCAAGAACTTGAATCGTATGTTTTTATCATTTTCTTGCCATTTTATTTCTTTTTGTTATTAAACTAATGTGGTTCTGTGGTTGAGGTGTTTTCTTCTTTTAATGGTTTTTTGTAGTTTCTTCAAGGAGTGTCCTCATCCTGATGAAAAACAAAGGTTGGATCTTAGCAAGAGACTTGGCTTGGAAAATAAACAAGTCAAATTCTGGTTTCAGAATCGTCGAACTCAAATGAAGGTGAATATTAAATACCATGTTTCATTTTCTTTTAAAATCCGCAATCACGATCTGAGTTGCGGCATTAAGGTTTTTAATGTCTTCACAACAAGGCTGCTTTTGTTTGTGATTCTCCATAATATCAAAGATCATGAAAGTGATTTAAAAACTTGTTAAACACAACAGTTATTGCATTCGTATTAATAGAGATATGGTAATTTGTAACAATTAACTGATTTTGTTTTTGTTGAATCAGACTCAACTGGAAAGGCATGAGAATATAATGCTTAGGCAGGAAAATGACAAGCTAAGAGGGGAGAATAGCATGATGAAAGAAGCAATGGTGAATCCAATATGTAACAACTGTGGTGGACCGGCAATTCCTGGCCAAATATTGTTCGAAGAGCACCAGATTAGAATTGAAAATGCCCGTCTAAAGGACGAATTGAACCGTATATGTGCCTTAACAAACAAGTTCCTTGGCAAACCAATATCATCATTGGCTAATCCCATGGCTCTACCAACCTCAAATTCTGGTCTGGAACTTGGTATTGGAAGGAACGGTTTTGGTGGTGGTTCAAGCTCCCTCGGCAATCCTTTGCCAATGGGACTTGATCTCGGAGATGGTCGTTCAATGCCTGGTATTAGTTCACCAATGGGATTGATGGGAAGTAGTAATGATGTTCAGCTCGAGAGATCGGCACTAATAGATCTTGCATTGGCTGCTATGGATGAATTATTGAAGATGGCTCAGACAGATAGTCCTGTTTGGATTAAGGGTTTGGATGGAGAGAGAGACATATTGAATCAAGAAGAGTATGCACGGTTGATTTCTTCTTGTATTGGTCCTAAACCCGCTGGCTTTGTCGCTGAAGCTACGAGAGAAACCGGGATAGTAATAATCAACAGTTTAGCACTTGTGGAAACTTTGATGGATGCGGTATGATTATCAAATACTCATCCACTTAGTCTTCTTTGTAATTTAACCGATTTTGACAGGAAATTTTGTTGCCAACATTTTCTGAGTGATATAGTTTTTGTTTTTTAATTACCATCAATGTTTATGCAGGTTTTTTTAGTTTATTGTTTTAATTGATTATACTTTTCTTGAATAGAATCGATACGCAGATATGTTTCAGTCTATGATTGCTAGATCTGCCAACCTTGATGTTTTATCTGGTGGAATCGGTGGAACCAGAAATGGTGCTATACATTTGGTACGTTTTTTTTTTCTGTTGCTGTGTATAAGTTTGCTTCAATGTGCCTTGGTTTGCAAGAGCTTACTAGGATTATGCAATTTCAGATGCATACTGAGGTTCAATTGCTTTCACCACTAGTCCCGGTTCGTCAAGTGAGAATCCTTCGGTTCTGTAAGCAGCATGCAGAAGGTGTATGGGCCGTGGTTGATGTTTCTGTTGAGATTGGTCATGATCCTTCTAATGCACAACCATTCATAAGCTGTAGAAGACTTCCTTCTGGCTGTATTGTGCAGGATATGCCAAATGGTTACTCCAAGGTAAGTGCTAATCCAATTTTTATTTTCTCTCTCTTTCTTTTATCTTGCGTTTTTTGTACTTTGAAGTTTGTTTTCTTTATAGTGACTGCTCTATCCAAATAGAATAAGGTTGAACTTTGCCTGAGAAATCGGTTTTTTAGTGCTTTTTTACTTGTTTACTTGAGAAGATGCTTATTGTCCACTTCTACTACTCCTAGATATTAGTGAATCAAGGCTTATATTGTTTAGCTTTGAAACTTCATATATCTGTTTGGCATCTTTTAGTATTTAAAACTGCATGAAAATTTAAATCTTGGATTTTTCAATCTTTGTTGTATAAACAATACAGTTGATGCTTCTATTCCTGTCTCCTTTAGTATAAAATATTTGTTTTTTACTGTGTACGAGACCAATATGACCTGGATCCAGTTCTCTGCAGCTAATGCTATATAAAAAAAAATGGAGACATGTGATGTGTTAATCTGTGCCTTTTAATATAATCAGACAGATTTTATAACTTATAATAATTATGAAAATTCTATAATCTGCCAAGTGTGTGGGGATTCACCTCTATCCTTCTGACATCTGTATCAATATTGTATTTAAACTCAATCCTCTACAAACTTCTTACATATGTTTATAATTTATAATTAGCCTAGGGCATTATGTCAACATTTTCTGAAATAGTTAATATTTTTGTATCATTGCATTGAGTATGTTGGATAGTAACGCAAGATAAGTTGCATTGTTGTAGGTCACTTGGATTGAGCACTGGGAGTATGATGAGAGTGTTGTTCACCAACTCTATCGTCCGTTGCTTATTTCCGGTTTTGGATTTGGCGCTCATAGATGGATCGCCACCCTCCAAAGGCAGTGTGAAGGCTTGGCTATCCTCATGTCCTCTTCCATCTCAAATGATGATCACACCGGTAAAACAAATCACGTGCATGAATTTAAATCGTTATATTTTCTAATCACTTGTTAACTAATAATTAATGGTGTAAATTTGGCATTTTGATTTTGCAGCATTGAGCCAAGCTGGTAGAAGAAGCATGTTGAAGCTGGCACAACGTATGACCAACAACTTCTGTTCCGGGGTCTGTGCTTCATCTGCTAGAAAATGGGACAGCCTCCAAATGGGGACTCTGAGTGATGACATGAGAGTTATGACTAGGAAAAATGTTGATGACCCTGGCGAGCCTCCCGGTATCGTGCTCAGCGCTGCAACATCTGTTTGGATGCCAGTTTCACGACAAAGACTGTTTGATTTTCTGCGTGATGAAAGGCTTAGAAGCGAGTGGGACATTTTGTCTAATGGTGGACCCATGCAAGAGATGGTTCACATTGCCAAAGGACAAGGGCAAGGAAATTGTGTTTCTCTCCTTCGTGCTAATGTAAGTTTTACTTATCCGTTTAAATCCAAATCATACGTTAGCTATGGAGAATTCATAAATAGGACTCATAAAGCTTAAACAATCCTCCTTGTAAGTTGGTTTTATGAGATTCAGTTAGGATCGGTTTTGTGTGATTGAGTTAGCGTCAGACTATTGTTTGCATGCTGATTTCACATGAATATGAAAACAACTAAAACCAAGAATCTTTGTTTTTGCAGGCTGTTAATGCGAATGATAGCAGCATGTTGATTCTGCAAGAAACTTGGATGGATACATCTTGCTCGGTGGTGGTGTATGCACCAGTTGACGGGCAATCATTGAATGTGGTGATGAGTGGTGGAGATTCTGCATATGTTGCACTTTTACCTTCAGGCTTTGCCATTGTTCCTGATGGTAATGATCCCTCTGGTTACGGCATGTCAAATGGTACTTTACAGAAAGGTAGTGCTAGCGATGGTGGTGGAAGTTTGCTCACAGTTGGATTCCAAATACTAGTGAATAGTCTTCCAACTGCTAAGCTCACAATGGAGTCAGTTGATACTGTGAATAATCTCATCTCATGCACCATTCAGAAGATCAAAGCTGCACTTAGAGTTGCATAACAAAACCATTTTGTTAATGCAATGCTGATACATCTTGCTTTGTGAACTTGTTTTTTGGTTTTATTAATTTTTTGAACTGATGAGAAAGGGGTTATACATTTGGTTATATAGGAAGGGTCGCTTAAGGAAGGTTTCGAGTCAAGAACGAACCGCGAAAAAAGGAACTCGTGGTGTTGCTGATGGTGATGCGTGCATGCACTTTGTGAGAGTGCAAACAAGTTTTCTAGTCATGGTGGTTCGGGTATTGACTTGTTGACCTGCGAGTTAGTCTTTGCATTCTTACATACATATCCAAAACATATGTCTGTTCTGTTATTAATGCCGTTCTTTACAGTTGCAACTTGCAAATGGGAACTGCTGAACTATTATGACTTTTTTTAATGCATTTTTCATGTTTTGGTATTTTATATTTTGGTGATAAATTTTCTTCTCTCTTTTTATTGTTCATTTATTTGGTATACTAAAATTATTTTAATTTCAAAAGATTTCGTTATCACCTTTTACCCCAGAAGTTAACAAAAAAATTATAACCATTTATGCCAAATGTTAATAAGTATTGTGAAACGATATTATGTTTGTTTCTTTCATTTTAGAAGACAAGTTTGTTTTGGATTCTACCGTCCTTACCTGAAATGTTTGACGTTCTAGAGATTCTTCTAATTGCTCATAAGAGTAAGTTATCTCGTGGGGAGAAAAGTAGGAAATTACCATTAGCTTCTAAATATTGCTCAAATTACTTGACTATTAAGTATCAAGATTCAAGAGACTTTCCTAATTTTATTTTTTTATTATCGTTAGACGAAATGACAAACACCATTTGAAATTCACACAAAAATTGCAAGGTCATGAGTTCAAACGCAGGTGAAAGTGTGCAGTCTAGTGATATCGGAATTGTCAGTTGAGTTAGGTCTTACGAAGGTCGGTAGACAAATTGACAAAAGTGACTTGAAATTCACTCAAAAAATTGTGAGGTCTGAATTCAAACTCTGTGAAAGTGTGCAGTCCAGTAATATTGACATTGGGAAATTGCTTTATACACATCAAGCAAAGCTAAAACACACCAGAAAATTACATCTTTACCCCGGCGGCAGTTAACTGCCGCCGGCAGTTAACTGTCGCCGGCTGCCGGATCATTCCATCGGCAATTAACTGCCGCCGCGTTTGAATCCATCGGCATTAACTGCCGTTGCGTTCTTGATATTGCTGATTACAGCAACCTACTCTATACTGTTACATCATCTCCTCTTTTCCATATTTCCTCTTCCATCTAAATCCTCAAATCCAAATTTTTTTCTACCCAAATCTTGTCCAAAATCATTGAAGCAGCAATACTAGAAGGATTCAACACACATTTGACGTGAAGAAACGGGTAATGTATCATTTAATCCGTTTTTTTGCTGATTTTTCTGTAAATATTCGTGAAAACCTGACATGGGGCTAGCAGCAGTTAAGTGTCGCTGTATGGGGACATCGGCAACTAACTGCCGATGCAGCGGCAACTAGGTGCCGATGGGAAACTTCAAAAAAACAGGCTTACTGCCTATTTTTTTGATTTTTTTTTGGTTTTTTTTAAACTTTTTTTAGGTTTAATTAATTTTGATATTGATGTTATTGCAATTGTAAGTTATTTATTCATAGTTATTTGTTGTTTATTTATAGTTATGGATGAAAATGCGGATGATGATCCAGTCGAGACAAAACCTATTTTTGTCGATAATTCCGGAAATGTCATACCGCCTAAGGTTGAAGCTTCTGTCGATGTTGAAGCTTCATTATTTGTTGACTCCGGTGTTGTCCCTCTTGAGGCCAACGAAGTTGACACGACTCATTTTTTTTCAAGCAAAATTAAATGGAAAGATAGAGATGACTTGCTTAATTGGGTACTGTAACACCCATACTAAATTGTCTAGAATATTTAGCATGTGTATTAATCTGATACTGGATACATCAAAATTTTCAATAATAATAATACAATACAACTGAATGAATACGAACATGCTCGTATATACAACCAATCAAGTACCGTAAAATACACTTTTATATATATATAATCTGACAACCTCCTGAGCTGGTACAAGACGAGCATCTGTACTCCATTCAGCGTCTCCCTAGCGGAACTTCATCACGAACCTCATGCTTACCTGAAAACCTGCACCAAAAGGATTGGGATGAGACATAATGTCTCAGTGAGCTCCAGCCCAACCTACTGTTGGCAACCACGGGGAACCTAGGGTCGCCGTGCCTACTTTTGGCAATCTCGGGGAAACCCTCGATCGCCGTCATTCTCTACATATTTCGCGATCAAGGGAAAACTAGGATCGCTATATGTCTTTATCTTATGTTGTACTTATGCTTAATCTCATACTTAGTGATCTGGGGACATCCTACGATCACTTTCTGTTCACTGGTGACTACTTTGCCTTATCTCTTAGTATTAATTTATATACATATTCATCTTTTTCATAACATAAGTTAGAAGTTAGCGTTAAACAAACAATACTTATCTGAGTTCATTTTACGGAGTGCATCCGGGTGGAGTAACCCCGAAGTACATCTCCCATCATACCGGTGAAATTCCTATCATATCAGGCTAACACCGGACTCCTCTTTCCTTTTGTGTGGCTGCCCTCGCGGACGGTAACTTCACCGTTCCAGCTTAATCTGGAACCCCCTGTATTCTAACTAGCGAGAATACAAGAGACACATTTAACTTTCTTGACTTTGGTGTGTAGCTGTCCTCGCGGACGGTAACTTCACCATTCCAGCTTAGACTGGAACCCCCTGTATTCTAACTAACGAGAATACAAGAGACACATCTAGTCCTTTTATTAACTTATTCTCATTATTCTTTATATATATATATATATATATATATATATATATATATATACATATAACTTATAAACTTATGCATGTCTGATGCATTCTTCAAGTAATCATTCTTAAATGCTTAACCTATAATAAAGGTTCTGAAACTTTAAACATTGAATCATTCCTTGTGCTTAAGCACACTTAATTGAGTGCATCTTAAATTTACTATCCTAAGTACATTCTCATTCACATTAACTCTTAAGGGATTCTAACCGTACCCTTAGCATACATCATTCTTAAGGATGAAACTTTGAACAAAAGCTTCCATAACTTAAATAACCTTTGATCTTGCATCTCTAATGCATTGTCGAGTCCTTGATCATCCATTCCTTAAATGTTGAAAAACCTTCCGGATATGTCAAAAATGGTGTTTTTCTTAGAAATTAGGGTTTTCATTGAAAATGGTTACCATATGCCTCGCCCGACGCGCACGCAACTCACTGAACGAAGCACAACAACCCTGAAGGTACTGTCTTAACTCGCTCAGCGAGCTACATCTCGCCATGGCGAGTTGTTCCAGAACCCACGAGCCCTGTTCTTGCCACGAGCTCGCCACGAGCTCGCCGGGCGAGTTTGACAGCACAGAAAATGTTCAAAACATGATTTTTCACCAATTTGACATATCCATTCATACCCAAGCCCTCAAACAGCTTTAGGAATGATTTTCTTTTGCAATTTGACCGATTAAAACATGAATTAACAAGGAATTGACAAGTATTAGAGTCTAGGGCACTAAATCACTAACTTAGCATATGATAAAATTACACACTCAACTCACTCATGGTGGGTTCTAAAACCCTGTGGAGCTCACCTTAACCTTGCTTGATGCTTGTTAAATTCTTAACTCCAAAACCCTTGCTTTGATCTTACTCCTTTCTTGATTCTCCTTAAATTCTCTTGCCCTAGCAATCCCAAAGTGAACTTGCTTGAAAGCGTTTCCACAAGATTTGAATGAAAGTTTGATGGATTATGGCAAGGGAGGATGGGGCGTGAGTTAGAGAGAGGGAGAGGGAGAGAACTCAGAGTTGTAGAGAGAGAGAGTGGAGAGGAAAAATGAAATGAAAATATCTTGGTTCCTATATTTAAAGCCTTGCCATCTCGAATTTACAAGTTTGCCCTTCTTACTCGTAATTCCTCTGATACTGATAAAAGTCACGTTTAAGCGGGATGTTACAGGTACGTCGTCAAGCAAATAAGGCGGGATTTACAATTGTTATACGTAGATCCAATTTGATCAATCCAATGTTGCAACTAATTTGTGAAAGGAGTGGTGACCACAAAGTGCCGAAAAAAAGATTGAAGCATGAGGCAATGAGTTCAAGAAAATGTGGGTGTAAGTTCATGGTTCGTGGATATCTTAGTAGGGAAACAAATGATTGGAGATTGAACATTCTTAACGGAGTTCACAACCATGAGATGGAGCCAAGTTTAGAAGGACACATGCTTGCAGGTAGATTAAGGGAGGATGACAAGAAGATTGTACGTGACTTGACCAAGAGTTTGGTGCTACCAAAAAATATTTTGATAAATTTGAAGACAAAAAGACAAGATTGCATGACAAATATAGCAAGTCTACAATGAACGTCAAAAAATATTCAAGTCAAACAGAGGTAACAAGATTGATATGCAATATCTAATCTCAAAGTTGGAGGAGTACAACTATGTCTATTTCACCAGAACACAAAGTGAGAGTACTACTATTCAAGACATATTTTGGGCTCATCCAACATCGGTTAAGTTGTTTAACAATTTTTCAACAGTTTTGGTTATGGATTCCACCTATAAAACCAACATGTACAGAATGTCATTGTTTGAGATAGTTGGGGTCACCTCGACCGATTTGACGTATTCTGTTGGTTTTGGATTTTTGACATCTGAGAAAGAGGATAATTTTACTTGGGTTTTACAGATGTTGGTCAAACTTCTTAACTCAAAGATTAATATGCCTTCAGTGGTTGTGACTGACAGAGATACGGCTTTGATGAATGCGGTAGCAACTGTTCTCCCTGAAACTAGTGTAATACTTTGTTATTTTCATGTTGGTAAAAATGTTAGAGCAAAGTGCATCACTGACTGTAGAGTGAAACCGAAGGATGGGAAAGAGGTGAAGCCAAGTGACATAGTTAACAAGGTAATGAGAGCTTGGGATGTTGTTGTTGAATCACCTACGCAAGAATTATATGCAAGTGCGTTAATGGAATTCAAAAATGTTTGTAAAGATTTTCCAAAGTTTCTTACTTATGTCGAGAGCACCGTATTGGATGTTGTGAAGGAGAAAATAGTGAGGGCATGGACAGACCGTGTCTTGCATCTTGGTTGTAGAACCACCAACCGAGTTGAGGGGGCTCATGGTAAACTGAAGAAATATTTGAGCAATAGTGTAGGTGATTTTGGTACTTGTTGGGAGAAAATACATGATATGTTGGTGATCCAGTTAACTGAGATACAAACTTCATTTGGGAGGAGTTGTACTGTATTAGAACATAGATACAAAGACGTCATTTTGTACTCTGGGTTGGCTGGTTATGTGTCTAGGACTGCTTTGAGCTTTATTTTTGATGAAGAAAGACGTTCCAAGGAAACCTTGTGCATGGACAAAAAATATTTGTGGTTGTGTGATAAGGACATCGTATGAGCTACCTTGTGCATGCACTATTGCTGTGAAAATCCGTGACAACAAGCCTATTCGATTGGATGAGATACACCGTCATTGGCAAAAGTTATGTATGGGTGAAGAAAGTAATGAAGACGGTTTTTCTGTCGAGGAGGAGTGGAATGGTATTCAGGAACGTCTCAATAAAGTTCCTTATCAAATCAAACTAGAAATCAAAGAGGTGTTGCGTCAGTTGGCATTTCCAGAATCCACAATGGTTTCTCCTCCTCCAAGAAAAGTACCAACCAAGGGAGCGTCGAAAAAAGTGAGGTGTAAAGCAAATGAGGCATCGACAAGTCGAATCCCTTCTTATTGGGAGCGTGTTGATTCCCAATTTCCGGATAGTCAATCGTCGCAAACTATGTCATCATTTCCTAAAAGAAAGGGTGCTCGTATTGGCAAATCATCACGTTCCCCACTTCCACCACCTACTCGGTTTCCTAAGCTTAGCCCGGTTCCAAAGCCTACTCCGGTTCATGGTGTGTTTGATGTTTTGAGCCCTATTGACTATATGCCAAAATTCATGGTTCCATTTATTGAAAAAATTGTGGATGTTAAAGGCGATGAGAATTGTGGTTTTCGGGCTATAGTTGAGTTCTTGGGTTTCACCGAAGAAAGTCATGTCATGGTTCGTAGACATCTTATTCAAGAGTTGAAAGATCATAGAAATGATTATGTGCGGGTATTTGCGAGTGAGGATCATTTTAACTACATCTTAAATGGCTTGCATCCTCCCTCAAATAGTGGTGGTATTGCACTTGTAGATAAGTGGTTGACTTTTCCCGACATGGGTCACATCGTTGCAACTTATTACAATAGAGTTGTAGTGGAGTTGACAAGTCACGGAATTGAAAGTTCGGAATCCTTTTTCCCACTTAGAGGGGTGCCACCGTTTAAGCAAAAAAACCCCATCATGTGCCTAGGATTAATTCCCAACCATTTTGTTCTTGTTTTTTTGAAAGATGGTTGTCCACTACCTCCATCATCTACGGAGTGGAACATACACAGAAGTGAAGAGGCATCGGCTTGGGAATTTGAGTTTTTGGATCAACAAGCTAGGTTCCAAGACCTAATGAACATTGAGAAAAGAGAGAATCCGCTCCCACCAAAAAAGTCAAACCAAGCCAATCCAATTGTGTGTGACACTCCTGAAAAAGCAAAGCAAGAATTTCAAGTTATTGCGGAAGATGAAGATGGTTCAAATTGACTTGATACGATATGACTGATTTTTTGTTTTTGTCGGTGTTCATCCTTTTTTTTGGTCGATATTACACCGACATATTTTTTGTGGTCGATATTGTAACGCCAATTTTTTGTGGCCAATATATAACTAACATATTAATATATATATATATATATATATAAATATATAACTTTTATGTGGTCGAATATGCACCTACTTTGTTATTGGTTATAATGTTTACGCATTTGATATATATATTGGTTATTACGTTTAATTTAATATTATTCTGATGTTTGATATTTCATAAACTTTTGTGAAGTTAAACATGTCTGAGGTTGCACAAATTGAAGCTCATGTCTGGTACTCTGCTTTCAAAAAGACAATTAAGGTTTTTCTAACTCCGACCGACACTATGGATGAGTTGAAGACACAACTTAACAGTTGTCGCGTCGAATTTCGGATATCAAGCTATTGGCTAGCGTTGAATCACTAAATTTAAATCACGACTGAACTTTTAATTTTTCGGGGAAAAAGGAAAAAAGTTCGAAATTACCTTGAGAAAAGATTTTAGGTTCGAAAGTCGATTATGCAAGGGGAAGGTATTAGCACCCCTCACATCCGTTGTACTCAACGGGAACCTCTTAGTTAACTTAGGCTTAAAATGTTTTTGACGTTTTGCTTGCACGCTTAATCATATATATATAAAGAAAGAAAGAAAATATAATGTGAGGTGAAGAAAGAGATAAAAACAAACGAAAGAGAAAAGAAAAAAAAGATTTTTTATTAACGGGCTTGACAAGATGACGATCTTGCTCCTACGTATCTCCCGGTAGTCGGAGAATTCAAAGCGTACGTAGTTCTTGGTTAGAAAAAAGTTTGAAAACGCACAAAGGCGTAAAACGTTTAAATGGTGAAAGACAAACGCTAAGGCGATAAACTCGCGCAAGGCGTAAATGTTTTAAGGGAAAAAAGACAGACGCACAGAGGCGTAAAAGGTTTGAAAATAAAGACAAACGCACGGAGGCGTACAATGTTGAAAATAAAAGACAAACGCACGGAGGCGATAAATTCGCGCAAGGTGTAAAAGGTTGAAAATAAACGCGCAAAGGCGCGAAAGGTTCGGATTGACCACAAGGGCCAAAATTGGTGAGTTGGATTTGTTTTATGCCTCGCTTTGAAAATAGAATGACGATTGTCCGAGCAACGAGACATACGTCAAGTGTTTATCCAATCGGGGAAAGGAGAGACATACGTCAAACCACCCTTTTTCATTCAAGTTTTGTTTGAATTTGAAAAAAACGTATTTTTGGGGAAGCTAGAAAAGAATGACGATCGTCTAAGCAACGAGACATACGTCAAGTGTTTATCCGATCGGGGAAAGGAGAGACATACGTCAAACCACCCTTTTTCATTCAAGTTTCGCTTGAATTTTAAGAAAAAAAAAAGTATAAACTGTCAAAACGCTCGTTTTTAGAACTCAAATGAAAAGAATGAATTGTTCAAATTAGTTGTTGCAACCAAAATGAACAAGCTTGTTGTTCAAGTTAAAAAAGAAAGAAAATGTTTTTGTTGTTTTGATTTTTTCCTTGGAGTAAAAAAAAAGAAGTTAACTGCGATAAAATAAACTAAACGCGAGAGAAAAAAAAAACGATTGGATCAAAATGAAAAGATTTTTTTTCTTGGGTTATGGATTAAACTATAAAAAATGAAAAATAATGCAATGCATATTTATATACTTTGTTTCTAAATACATATATTCAAATGACAAAAAAATGCAAAATAAAATGAACAAATAAAAATAAAAAAAATAAAATGCATGAGATGATGTGGTAAATAAATAAATGAGATGTTAAAAAACAAAAAAACAAATAAAAGGAAATAATAATAAAAAGAAAAATATAAAATTGCAAAGAAAATAAAAGAAATAAAATAGGGAGGTGTAAAAATAAAACTGGGGGGTGCTGGAAGTGAAAAAAAGTTCAGAATAAAAGAAATAGGCCCAAACTGCATTGGGCCAACGTGATTTGATCTGGGCCGTCTGATTAATCAGATGGCCCTGATCCGATCACAAGGAGAAAAGGCCAAAGCCGTATGATCTAAATCAGGTGGTCTGAGGAGCGAGGGTGTACGCTAAAGCGTACACCCATACACACTGAATCAGGGAGGGGTATATATACCCTTTCCCTTCTCATTTTCATCATTTCCCAACTTTCTTTCTCTCTCCCCTTCTCTCTCTAAAATCGTCCTCTCTCACTCTCTCTCCCTTCTCTCTAGTTTTGGCCGCCGGAGGTGGTTTCCGGCGTGGTGGTGGCCGACCAGTCACGGCGGCGCCACCGCGCCGGAGTACCAATCTAGCCCAAAATCAAAACTTGTTTGGCCTACCCCCTTTATTTTTTCCATCCTCGTTCTAAATCCGAAATTAAAAATCACAAAATCCTCACCGTTTTTCCGGATCGGAGCAAAACAGCTTTGAAAAAACTCTCTCTCCCTCGCGTCTGTTCGCGTTCTGTTTTCTATCTCTTGTGCGCGTGTGTGCGTTTGTTGTTGTTGTGAGTGTTTTGGGTGCGTGTGGGCTGGGTTTTGTGCGTGTTTTTTTGTGAAGGCTTTGTTTGTTTAAGTTGCTAGGCCGCGTGGTTTTCGTTTGGGTCGTGTGGGTGAGTGTGTGGGTCGTGTGAGTGTGTGTGTGTGTTGTGGTGTTTTGGGGGCTGTTGTTGCCGTGTGATGTGTTGTGGCTGGGTGGCTTTGGGTTGCTTTGGGTGAGTATTAGGTTTAGGGGCGTGTGTGTTGTTAAAGGGGTTGGGTTGTGTTTTTGCTGTTTATGCTTACTTTGCTGGGTGATTTGGGGCGTGTTGCTGGTGATGTGTGTGTTAGAGTTTTTTTTTGCTTTGTGTGTTTGCTGTAAAAATCCTCAGTTTTTTGATTCACAATTTCTTTTTTTTTCTGTTGTTTGATCCCTGTTATATAGAGGGTTCTTGAGCTGCTTGAGCTGCTTGTTGACTCAAGATTAATCTTGAAAACTGGTTCTGCAGATTTTGGATAGGATTTCTGGCAAGCATTAATGGGGGAAGTGATTTGCTGTGATTTTCTGTTGATTTTGTGAGGATTTTTGGAGGATTTGGATAGAATGACATGATGAAAAAATTTCTGGAAAGGGGGCGCTGCAGTATGTGAATGTTGACTGTTGACTTGGACCAAAAATAAAAAATAAAAAAATAATAATAATAGTAAAATAATAATAATGATAATAATAAAAAAAGAATAAATAAATGGTAATAATGGTAATAATAAAATTAATGATAATAAAAACTGAAATTAAAAGTAAAGATAAAACGTAATAAAAATAAATAAATAAACGAGACAAAAAATTGACATGAGGTATTTTAAAATACCTACCTGCCGAAATTTCGTCTGAAACGACGAAAATTCTCGGCTTTAAAAGATGAGCAAAACGAGACAAAAATGGGTCAAAAAATGGGGTATGACAGATGCCCCTATTTAAGTTTCTTCGTTACGGAGATTTAAAAGTGAAATTTTGATTCGACGGGTCGAAGAAACTTAAATACAGAGTACACCATTTTTTGACCAATTTTGACAGTAAAATGTTATCGATGTGATGCCATGTATGCAATGTTATGAATACTTGCGATGCAAGTATGAATGCAAGACGGCAAAGATGACCTGATTGGGGATAAAAAGAGACAAAGGGATACCCGGGTTCGTTAAAGAAACGGGATCCGACTCTACTGGGGATAGTGTTCCACTGGGGAAAAAGTTAGTTGCTCGGGTGATTGCCGAACTGTTCACTGGGGAGAGTGGGCAATTAACCACGGGAACCAAAAAGGGTAAAATGTCAGCTGTCCGGGTTAAATTCCGGACTGCCACTGACAACAAGGATTGAATGTAACGGTCAGCTGTTCGGGTTGTTGCCGAACTGTTCACTGACGACAGGAAATAAAAGAAATGTCAACTGTTCGGGTTGGTTACCGAACTGTTCATTGACGACAGGAAATAAATGTCAACTGTTCGGGTTGGTTACCGAACTGTTCATTGACGATAGGAAATAAAAAGAAATGTCAACTGTCCGGGTTGTTTACCGAACTGTTCATTGACGGCAGGAAATAAAAAGAAATGTCAACTGTCCGGGTTGTTTACCGAACTGTTCATTGACGACAAAAAGAAAAGAAATGTCAACTGTTCGGGTTGTTTACCGAACTGTTCATTGACGACAAAAAGAAATGTCAACTGTTCGGGTTGGTTACCGAACTGTTCATTGACGACAAAAAGAAATGTCAACTGTTCGGGTTGTTTACCGAACTGTTCATTGACGACAGGAAAGAAATGTCAACTGTTCGGGTTGGTTACCGAACTGTTCATTGACGACATTGGGGATGCGGCTGACAAGCCATTCCTTACAGAATTGCCCCTTCAATTGGGGAGAAAGGATGCACAAGCTGTCCATTAAAGAACTTGCCACTTGGCACAACACTGGGGAATATGCACAAGTTGTTCGTTTGAACTGCCACTTGGCATAAAGACCTGATAAAAAAGATGCGCAAGCTGTTCGTTTGAACTGCCACTTGGCGTAAAAGGGTGACATCACTTGACCAAACGGACTGGGGATGACACTTGGGGAAAAAGGAGGTTACGAATCGTTCACGATTGATTGGTAAGACTCATGATGGTTAAAGCAACCATATATGAATGATATTGTGGCATGTTGCACGCATGAATGTACATATGCATGTATGTATGAATGTGTGAATGTACGAATGTACAAATATATAAATGCATGAATGCATGAATGTACAAACACCTGAATGTACGAATGTACAAATGTATGAGTGTACGAATGTATGGAGATACGTATGTAATGTACAAATGTATGAATGCATGAATGCATGAATGTATGAATGTACTAATGCAGGACCCTCACTGGGGATGTTGTGTGAAAGATTGGCTTGCACTGGGGATACCCTAAATGTTTGTTAAGGAATTGCCCCTTGATATAAGAATACAATGAAAGATTGCACAAGCTGTTCGTTGAAGAACTGCCACTTGGCTTACAAGAAGGTGACATCAACAGATCATACACGTTGGGGATGACACTCGACTGTTTTGATTTATTGCATGACCGATAACTTGGTGAAACAAGATTTAGACCGGTAAAATGAAAAGTGGACCGACGTCGCATTGCAAACACTCGGTAATCTTTGATGGGGATGATGTCACATGGAATACATCCAAAATGTTGACGGGGTAAAGCCGTAACCATTGATGAGGAACACATACCTCATGGGGAAATTGTTACTTCACTGGGGAATCGTGCTAATCCGCTGGGGAAAAGAACTGGTGATTCCGCCGGGAATGCTTATGTTTTGTTTGGATACCGAGCGAGGTTGGGCTTTGGTTGCCGAGCGAGGTCGGGCTTTGGTTGGATGCCGAGCAAGGTCGGGCTTTGGTTGGATGCCGAGCGAGGTCGGGCTTTGGTTGGATGCCGAGCGAGGTCGGGCTTTGGTTGGATGCCGAGCGAGGTCGGGCTTTGGTTGTGGTGGTGCCAATAATGATTGGGCTTTGTTTGCGACCTCGCTGGGGATATAAGGATCATTTTGGAAGCATGATCGATATCCAGCCTTAGATGCCAATGGTGGTTGGGCTTTTGTGAGCAGGTGCCAATGATAATTGGGCTTTTGATTGTTTTGGACAAAGGTTGACTTCCTGGGGAGTTTGTTAATCCACTGGGGATTGTGCTAATCCGCTGGGGATTATGTGTAACATCCCGCCTAAGACTCGAATATTTATTAATATTGAGACGATGTATCAGAACTGTTTTAAGCAAAGGGCAATTTGGTAAATTGTCAGTTAATGGGTTAATTTATATGGTAAGTGTAATATCCCGCTTATAAGTGACTGTTGTCGATGTTTAAAGATTATAGAGCAAGCAATGGCATTTTAGTAATTAAGTGGCAAAGGAAGATTATTTAACATGGAAACAAGATATTTTCCCATTTAATCTTCATCTCTTTCTCTCTCTCTTTACAAAAATCAGCCTCTCTTCCCCCTTCCTCTCACCCTCACGTCCTCCTCCTCTCCCTCATCTCCCTCTCCATCAATTCAACATCTCTTAAAGAAATTCTTGGTAGAAACTTTGCAAGCAAGCTTGGTTGGTGAAGCTAGAACAAGAGAATGGAACAAGAAGGAAAGAAAGACCAAAGATAAGGTTGGAGAAGGAAGCAAGGGAAAGCTTGGAAAGGAAGCTAGCAATGGTTGAGGTGAGCTCCCTAGGGTTATTAGAACCCACTTGAATAAGTTTTGATGCTAATAACATTCTTGAGCAAGATTGTAATTCTAGTACTCTAGTTCCTTTTCTTGTAATCCTTGATTAATCATTTTATTATCTACCAATTATGCTTTAGAAATGTATTCCATATGCTGTTATGAAGCTTGGGAGTGTTTGGAATAGCCTAGGAAGTAGAAATTTGAATCCTGCAAATGATGAAATCGGCCACCGATTTCTTGGATTCGGCCACCGATTTTGTGGCTTATTTTCCATGGAACTTACGGCAAAAATCGGGCCCCGATTTTAGCAAATCGGTCCCCGATTTCCCAGCCACTCAGACTCATGATTTCGAGGATAGGTAAGGTACTAAGGTAGAGTGGGAAATGGATACTACATTGAAAGATGATTACCTAATTCCCTAAGTTACAAAGAGAAGTAAAGGGACTAGTTTTGGGTTTAATCCTAACCAAGCAAAGGCTTATGAGAATGATAACCTTAAGACTATGATTTCATAAGTTATGTATTGGGAGTTTGTTCTCCCTAAGAATGTATTATTGTGCCAACTATAGTAAAGTAATGTAAGTACTTACAAGTACTTAAGATGAGAATTTATGAGAACGATCTATTGCTCTAAGATAGGAACCTAATCATGGGTTAGGCACTTAAGAATGATTAATTAAGAATGAAATGGATATGCACCAGAATATGATACGTAATAAGATATACATACGAACTTAAGTATGAACCTAATGATAAAGAATATGATAACGTGTTCATCAGACTCCGGATTATGGCGGATGGGATTTCTCCGAAAGGGCTATCCACACGTAAGTTATAAGACTATGTTAAACGTGTTCATCAGACTCCGGGATTCGCCGGATGGGACTCTTCCGAGAGGATTGTCCACACGTATGTAAAAGTTTAAGCATGTCCAGCAGGCTCCGGGTTACGCCGGATGGGACTTCTCCGAGAGGATTGTCTACATGCAAGTTGTGTCCAGCAGGCTCCGGATTATGCCGGATGGGGCTTCACCGAGAGGGTTGCCTACACAAAGATAAGAGGAGTCCGATGTTAGCCTGATATGATAGGAATTTCACCGGTATAATGGGAGATGTACTTCGGGGTTACTCCACCCGGATGCACTCCGTAAAACGAACCAAGATAATGATTGTTTGTTCAACCCTAACTTCTAACTTAAAGTGATATGAAAAGATGATACGAATATGAAATGAATATGTATACTTTATATGTAATATGAGACATGATGAATAGTTCCTAGTGAACGAGATGTGATCGTAGGATGTCCCCAAGATCACTCCGTATAAGACTAAGATAAGAATAGAATATGAAACGCATGAGATAAGACAATGAAGCGATCCTAGGTTTTCCCCTTGATCGCGATTAATGTAAAGAATGACAGCGATCGTAGGTATCCCCAAGATCGCTAAGAGTAGGCACGGTGACCCTAGGTTTCCCCCGTGGTTGCCAACAGTAGGTTGGGTTGGAGCTCACTGAGACGTAATGTCTCACCCCAATCCTTCTGGTGCAGGTTCTACAGGTTAGCAAGAGGTACATGAAGCTGTTCTTCACGGAGACGCTGGATGGAGTGCAGTTGCTCGCCATGGACAAGCTCGGAAGTTTATCAGTATATGTTAAGTATTTGTATATGATGTTTGGATAAATGTATAATCGAGCAAACTCGTACTCATTCAGTTGTATTGTTTGTAATATTATTATTGAAAATTTTAAATGTATCCAGTATCAGTTTAACGCACATGCTAATATACTAGTTAAAGTTAGTATGGGTGTTACAATTGGTATCAGAGCAGGTCGATTCAGACCGTGCCTTGGGTCATTAAAGTTTCAATAAAAGTAGTGGGACCATTGGGTTCCGGATATTGTTCTAAAGGTCACATCTAGTTGAGCCTGATCAACTCAATCTAGTATATGACAGTTAGGATAAATGTCTGGGAGCTGAATGTGACCAAGGAGGAATGAAGTGTGTGAATGGCGAAGATTAAGGTGACAGAATTTTAAGACGGAATTGGCGAAGAAGTATTCATGCCAATGGTGGCCATCAAACTGTAAAGTGATGAAGCCTGTTAGTGGCAAGGTCTTAGAGACATAAAGGATATTTAACAGTGAGGTGAAGCGCCTCAACCCAGTTGGACGCATCGTTGGACGATGCCTCGTCTGCGGAAGACATAAGGATTAAGGAATCATGGAATGCTCTAGGAAATGACGTAGAACCTTGACGGGAACCGCAGTTTGAGAAGTTAAAGTGAAGTGTGGACTAAGTAACGATTCTAAGTATAGAATTAAGGAATTGCAGTACCAAACCTAGAGAAATGAAATGATGAATTACCGGACAGTTAAGAGAAATAATTACGGATTACGTGAGTTATTTGGACAGATGAAGCTAACCACTCAAGTGTGGTCTTTGAGCATGGATCACCAGTAAATTTAACCTCCTCAGATCAGCCGCACCTCCCGAACCATAAATGCTAGATTTGGGAATTAAGAAGAGAAGATGGATGAAAAGTGATGATAATAAGATATGTGCATGTCAAAGCGTGAATCAGATATTCGGAT
The DNA here is from genome assembly GCA_018208015.1 of Medicago ruthenica. NCBI lineage: Eukaryota > Viridiplantae > Streptophyta > Magnoliopsida > Fabales > Fabaceae > Medicago > Medicago ruthenica. Next base: position 12,322,925 of record CM031371.1, read on the forward strand.
GTGTCCTAATAGTAAGAAGATTAGAAACAAGCTAAGCTAGATTGGAATTTAGTGTACTAATGGACGAATTAAGTTGAACACCCTTGATTGGATGAACCGTATTGAATTTCCTCGATTGGTTGGAGAATGCAAGTTTAAGATAACACAAGAGTAAAGTAGACCAGTTTTGAAGGATAATCGGAAATTTAGCCGAGAAATTATATGGAGACTGTATTATACGAAAGGTTAAAATTGTGGTTAATGCTAGTGAGTTTTAAGTTTTCAACTGATGAGTTTTCTTCCACAGTTATTCTAGAAGCTTAAAGAGGTCACCTCGTGTTGATAAGTTTCCGAGGGTGGTAATAAGGCATAAATTTGAATTGTGAAATACAATAACGAGTTACTGGAGGAATCCAATAGATCATGGTAATGTGCAAAAGTTTAAGATCGATTAATCGGGCACTTGAAGAAACGCAACCTATGTTGGGTGTTCTAGAGAACCGGTACAAGTTTGGAACTTTTCAGGACGGATTGTTCCGTAGGAACTCAAGGGTAACTTAAGGGACATGATAGAGCTAAGGAAACCAAAGTTGTCCTGGGAAGATTATGGATATGGAATCATTATGGATAAAGAAAGAGCGAATAGTAACAAGACTCAAATGAAATATATGAACCTTCAGAAGCCATAAGTGTTTTTAGAAGTTGCCACAAACGAATGTACATGAATTTAAGCTGCCTCAGATATACTTCCAGTCGGGTTTCTGCAATATTTAATGATTATACATGAGGAGCTGACCAGAAGATAGTTACAGAATTCAGAATATGGAAAGTAAAGTCGGAAACAGAGTATAAGTCGTTTGACCGGAGCATTATTAGGCTCGTAATAGTTGCTAAAGACCGTTTACAGGTTCTGGCATATTTTCACGAAAATAAGTCTACGGCCCTCGTACGAAAGGAAAGGTAAAGTGAGAAGATGACCAATCCGTAAGATAAGCAGATGGTTTAACCTACAAGAGAAATGATAATGTTAGACAAATTTGTTACGGTGATTACAAAGTGATAGAGTAAAAGGATTGATCGATGGAATTTTATGTGACAATAGTGAAGTCTTCCTCCGATGCTAACTCGAGTGTTAAAAATCAGAGTGGCGCAGCGGAGTGGTAATCCAAGAATGACATAAAGAACACCGCTAAGCTGAGGCTTAGAGTATGAGAAGATGTTAAGCGCTTAATTCCTATTATACGGGATAGTAGTAAGTATAAGCGATTTGAATATATCATGAATCCTAATGGAAAGTTATGGAAGTTAAGTTGATGAATACCGCAAACCTCGAAATCCATGAGGAACGAAATATTTGAATAGAGGCCTTGATCAGATACGACAATGCAGTGGCGAATGAGTTTAATTTCATGTTGTAACCATGTCATGTTAACCTATATTAGCCGAAGATTTCGGAAGTCTTGAACTTAATGTTCACCAGTAAAGGAAGGAGAACTTTTATGTAGCTTAAAAAGTTATTCGTAGTCCACGGTAAAGGGCTACGTAATTTCATGTTATGATTGAAGAATTAAAGACTGAGTGTGCTTTTTGGGTAGCAATCGAGTAGAGTTTTCTGTTGGAAATAAGAATCTTGAATTCGACGTCCAAAACGAGAAATAAGTTTGTGATGCTGGTGAATTGTAACCATAAATTTACATTATAGGTTGTTGTATACTTAAGAATAAACATGAGTAACATTGGCGGGGCAAACCTGGCAAGTCAGTTGAAAGGCAAATCCCGGATGTTACGAAATGAGTTAAGAGTAAGAAAAGATTTCCAATTGATGTGGTAGTGTCTCAAATATGTTAAGATTAAGAATGATGTCCCGTTAGTCGGACAAAGATGAGGTAATGTAAAGTGTACACGTGCTCGCATATGTATGTATGAAATATGCTATGAAATAAATTATATAATGATATGTGAGACGACTTAAGCCACTCTTCACTTGGACTGAACTCCCATGAGTTTGGGATTATCGGTGTAGAAAACATTTATGCTACGCTAAGAAGACGAGAATAAGTTGTGACAAGAAAGATGGGAGATTGGCAAACTCCTAGTACGAAGAATGATTTCTAAGCTATTAAGATAAGTAGCGTCATAGATCAATTGAAGCAGAACGCGGATAATCGGTAAGTTTTTACAAGCCCTTGAGGAATTCCGTGATGGAAGCAATGAATAAGATTATGGAAAGTAATACACCAAGATGCCTCCTCCTTGTATTTGTACAATGGAGGTAGTGCGGTAGTTTTACCCTCATTAAAGGATGGTATATTTATGGTAAAACCATAAATGTAGGATGCCGTTGTATAAGGCAAAGATCGAATACAAGAATTCAATGGAATCGTCGAGGATAATAAGAAAGCCCAATGTCGTCTAAGTAAGATTACGCGGACTATGATGAGATTATAATATTCAGCACAAGTGTTAGGATTGGATAACTCTAGTTTGGGTTACAAGAAGTGTATGAACGAGGATATAGTTAACAAGTTGGATGCGATGGTTCGGATAACCTCATATTCTGCTACGCAAGAATTGTGTGATGCACATCAAGTAATCCAGTCAACGAAAAGGTTGTCGAATACATTCGACTTATAGAGTTGGAATCTAAGGGATTCCGATAAGTAAGACGAACTGGAGTCTTGGCTAAGGAAGGAAGTAATATGTGAGATTAATTCATATATGATAGTGGATTCTAAATTTCGAGGACGAAATTTCTTTAAGGGGGGTAGATTGTAACATCCCGCCTAAGACTCGAATATTTATTAATATTGAGACGATGTATCAGAACTGTTTTAAGCAAAGGGCAATTTGGTAAATTGTCAGTTAATGGGTTAATTTATATGGTAAGTGTAATATCCCGCTTATAAGTGACTGTTGTCGATGTTTAAAGATTATAGAGCAAGCAATGGCATTTTAGTAATTAAGTGGCAAAGGAAGATTATTTAACATGGAAACAAGATATTTTCCCATTTAATCTTCATCTCTTTCTCTCTCTCTTTACAAAAATCAGCCTCTCTTCCCCCTTCCTCTCACCCTCACGTCCTCCTCCTCTCCCTCATCTCCCTCTCCATCAATTCAACATCTCTTAAAGAAATTCTTGGTAGAAACTTTGCAAGCAAGCTTGGTTGGTGAAGCTAGAACAAGAGAATGGAACAAGAAGGAAAGAAAGACCAAAGATAAGTGTCATACCCCATTTTTTGACTTATATTTTTATTTGTTTATTTCATTCTTGTCATAGCATTTTATTTTTGCATTTTTTATCACTATTAGCATTACTATTATCATCATCATTATCCTTAATATTATTAATATTATTGTTATTCTATTTTCATTAATAATATCATTATTATCTATTATTATTATTAAGGTTTTACTAATTAATAATATTAAGCTTTTCATCATTCTTATTATTATCATCATTTTCATTCTCATTGCTTTTATTATTTTTATTTTTTATTTGCATTATCATTTTTATTATTACCATTTTCATTATCATTATTGTCATTATCCTCATTATTATTATTCATTTCCACTTTTTATTTTATTTTATTTTAAAATACAAAAAAATTCAAAAAAAAGAAAAGTCAACAAAAGTCAACATTGCTGAAATGAGGACTTCGCAGAGCAAAGTCCCCTTCGCAGAGCGAAGTCTCCCAGAAATGAGGACTTCGCAGAGCAAAGTCTACTTCGCAGAGCGAAGTCTACGAATTTTCTGCAGATTTTCAGATTTTTGATTTTTCTGTTTTCCTTTTCTTTTATTGTATTCCAGTCATTATCTATAATTATTATCATGTATTATTATCATGGATAATGTTGGATTTAACCAAGTGGAAGAAAAGAACATGTGACATTTGAAAAGCAAAAGGGAAAGGAAGAGGAAGCAAAATTGATCAAGTAACCCAACCACTTGCTGACTTTGGGCAGTCCTTATCCCTCCCACTTGACCTGCAACTGACCCTGCTACTTGTCAGCAACCACCTTGCCATAGGCTTTATCAAAACCACTCAAGGATTGAGGCAAAGTGGCTGCCCCTGTTTTGCAAACAGCTTTGCTTTCATCATTTCCATTATCTTTCTGTCAGAATTCAGCTGCTTTGGGAGCTGAATTCGTCCAAGGTCTTGACCCTTGCAGCAAGGAAAGGTCACCTCTTATCCTTAGCATTAAATGCAAAGCATTTCAGTCATGATTATAGCCCAAAAACAGCCCTGCTGCAGATTTTGTCATCATGACTTTTGATCTCATTTTGGCCTATAAAAGCAAGGCATTGCTGCTGAATTCAGGACAGTTCTAGAGAGGTTTCAGGAGGGGATTGAGAGGGTTAACACATAGAGGTTTGAGAGCAGAAAACCAGTGCAAATTCGAGTGAAGTGCTGCACATTTTTCTCACAAAAACAGAGTTGGTTTTGGTAAGTTTTAGAGGAAAATCTTCAATCCTTTCTTACACAAATCATCCTAAACCAACACAAAGCAACCAAGCCAGCAAAACAGCCTCTAAACCTCTCACAAAGAGTGAGAAACAAAGGCAATTTGTCATTGGTTAAGTGCTATTCATCAAGCTTGTCCAACCTTGCAAAACCATAAGCATCCAAGCATTTTCCATTTCCTTGCAACAAAGGCCTTGGATTAGGAGCAGGTAAGTCACTCTAACCTGTTTATATTGCATTTACATACCATTTGCATTTGCTTTTGATTTCATTTTGTTTCAATCTCAGCTTTGCATTTTTAAGTTTCACTCATTTTTGAGTTAAAACCCATTTTTGAATTTCAAAGAAATCCCAAAGTTTGCAAAACCTTTAAACTAAGTTGTTGCATTCATTTCATTGTTATTTTCAAAGCTTTTCACTCCTCCTAAGGTTCTGAGGCTAGTTCAGAAGTTGTTTCTGAACAGAAGTTCAGGAGCAGCTTCTGAACTCAAATTTTCGCATACTTCGCAGTGCGAAGGTCTGGTCGCAGTGCGACCATGACAGAATTCAGAACATGAATTCAAAAGCCAATTTTTGAGGTTCTAACCCAAAGCTCAGAACCTAAGAGTTTTGAAACTCATTTTATTCAAACCATAACAAGGATTTTGCATAATATTGACAAATTCACAAGTTCGCGCAACGCTTTTTGGAATAACTCGCAAAACAAGTTATGTCCACAAACTTTCAAAACAAGCTTGAGCAATAAGCTAAGTTCTTTATTTTCAAAACCAAACTTGAACAACAACGTTGTTCATGATTTTCAATCCAAACACGAACTTAAGCCGAGCTTGCTCACTCTTTTTTAAACCAAACTCGAATTAAGCCGAACTTGTGCCTTTTCCAAACTCATGCATGTTTTTTATGATTTTTGTTCATCTTTTCAAACTTGAATAAACACTTGTTCTTGAGTTCCAGTAACTTAAGCAACAAGCTATGTTCATGATTTTCAACAAAACTTGAACAACAAATTTGTTCATGATTTTCAAATAACCTTTCGAGCCGATTTTGCTCGTTTTTCTCAAAACCAAGCTTTTTTAGGCCGAACTACATTGGTTTTGATCCCATTTGGGTATGTAGGCAAGGGACTTTGTCCTTCCAAATCAATCAATCAATAAAATCAACAAAAACATTTTCTTTCTTTTTTTTTCAATAACTTGAACAACACTTGTTCATAAGTTTTTAACTAAGTGTTTGGTTCCCTTTGAGATTCCTTTGATTTTTCCACAAAACAAAACTTGAATGAAACGGGAATGGCTTGACGTATGTCTCTCCAAACCTCGGTTGTACGAATGCGTGACGTATGTCTCGTCGCTCGGGCAACCGTCATTCCACCCTTGACGCGTCTCGCACGCTCAACCTTCCCTTGGCCCCCCTTGTGGCCATTTTTAACCTTTTCTTGGCCCTCGTGGTCAATCCGAACCTTTCGCGCCTTTGCGCGTTTATTTTCAACCATTTACGCCTTGCGCGAATTTATCGCCTCCGCGCGTTTGTCATTTATTTTCAAGCTTTTTTATGCCTCTGTGCGTCTGTTTGTTTTCTGTCTTAAAACATTTACGCCTTGCGCGAGTTTATCGCCTTAGCGTCCATCTTTCACCATTTTAAAACTTTGTACGTCTTCGTACGTTTTTAAAACCTTTGTTCAAGTCCGAGTGGAAAACTTTTTTCATCAAATCATTTACTTTTATGCATTGTCGTCAGTGGCCAGTTCGGCAACAACCCGAACAGCTGACAGTTACTTTTATTTTCTTGTCGTCAATGGCCAGTTCGGCAGCAACCCGAACAGTTGACATTTACTTTCATTACTTTTTTCTTTTTTTTCAAACTTTTTTCGCTCGGACGCGATCAAATCTTTTTTTAACTAAAACGAACCAACATACAAACGTTTTCTACCAAAGAACTACGTACGCTTTGAATTCTCCGACTACCGGGAGATACGTAGGAGCAAGATCGACATCTTGTCAAGCCCATTAATAAAAAACCCTGTTTTTCCCTTTCGTTTGTTTTTATCTCTTTCTTCATCTCGCATTATGTTTTCATATATTTCCTTTTATACATGTATAAACACGCAAGTAAAACATCGAAGCATTTTAAGCCTAAGCCGACTAAGAGGTTCCCGTTGAGTACAACGGATGTGAGGGGTGCTAATACCTTCCCCTTGCATAATCGACTTTCGAACCTAAAATCTTTTCTCAAGGTAATTTAGAACTTTTTTCCTTTTTCCCCGAAAAAATTAAAAGTTCAGTCGTAATTTAGAATTAGTGATTCAATGCTAGTCAATAGCTTGACATCCGAAATTCGCCGCGACAGAAATGGCGACTTCACTGGGGAGACATGCATTAAACATTTTGTTTGTGCATAAACGAGTCAAGCCTATCTCAGTCGGCTTTTGGGCTAATTTGTTTCATTTTACTTGCGTGTTTATATTTTCTTGTCATTTGTTTGATTATCCTTTATGCTCTACATTTATATATATATATATATATATATATATATATATCATTTTGCTTCATATTCTTATATATATCAATTGTGGGGGTTACTTGAGCGATGTTACTCCACATTGTTCGGGTTAATGCCGGACGTGTGAGGCTCTCTACCCGAGCTCGAGAGAAAACTAAGTTAGAAGGAGGTTGTGTGCGGAAGCCCGCGTTGACGTATGTCCGTGAGGTAGGATGCCCAACCCCGCTTAGACGAGATTTTCATATGGAATTAATTGAAGTCATGTCGACGTATGTCCATAGACAACCCTAATTCCATATAAGATCGATGACTCTAGGGACCTCTTCTTAGGAAATTTCACCTTTAGAGCCTACACGTGAGGATGGGGGGAAATTTTGAACATACATGACATACCTATGCATACTATACATTTGCATTCATAAAAATGATTTTTTGCATATGCATTTTCAAAAAAAGGGGCATATTTTTTCATCTACATCGCATACATACATTAGCATCATGCATAGCATGCATACATTTGTCTTCGAGTCCAAAACTCGTTTCCCTTCTTACCAAAAGGATTTCTTATAATCCGAATTGAGTCATCAGTGTTCGCGTTTCATTCGCAACACTACGTGTCAACCCTTCAAGGAAAGTGGCTCGTTGTCCCAAAACAACCCACACATACAACACTACCCCCGGTTGTACATGGGGCATGCCGTTCAACTTTAGTGAGGAATTCATCCCTATCCCCACTACTCTTCAAGAGATTTCGGTACCTCAACCCGAGGTTACCTTCCCCCCAGGCTACTACGGCCTTTTCCCCAATTAACAAAAACCCGATTTTCATTGGCATTCCCCCCATTTCCATACAAAGCCCGAACTACATCGGTTTTGATCCCATTCGGGTATGTAGGCAAAGGACCTTGTCCTTCCAAACCAAACAAACACAAAAAAAAAAAATCAAAAGCCCGACCTTGCTCGGCATTCCATCAAACAAAGCCCAATTCTCATTGGCACCACGTGTACTTAATACATAAGTTATATCATACAGTTTGTGTTTTTGATGTGTTTATTCTGTGAACCATTTAGAACCAGCCAAAATGTGAGGAATCCTCAAAATCATCATTATACATATGCATGGAGACCGGCATTTTTTTGTCTAACCCGATTTTGTTATGTTAAATCTGAACGTTGTTTTAGATTGTATGAAAGCATTGATAGGATCAAGGCATTTTTTGAATATGAGTGAAAACACTTGACCACAAATAGCCCACCCTGTGAGAAGTGAGCATTTGTTAACCCCTTTGAGCCTAATGAATCAGAATCATTAACTATGAACTGCCAACTTTCATAAGCTCAATTGCTTATTAAAATTGCCGAAGTTTGTAAAAAAATTCAGTTCATAGTTAAATCATTTTAAATTCTGATATTTTTCTTCCATTTTGAACCCTTAACCATCATGATTATTGTCCCTTGCCGAAGGAGGAAGGAACATTCAATTAGGGTATCATCTTGAATTAAGTTGAAAAAGGGAGGTTGTGTGTATCAAGCAATTGGTGAATTCCTTATTTGATCTTGACAACAAAAAAAAAAAAGAGAGAAAAAGAAAGAAAAACAAATCAAGAAATCTCAAAAGAGAAAGAAAAAAGAGAAAAATCAGTAAATCAAAAGGTTGTCATGATCAAACAAAAGTATTTGCAAATCACCAAAAGTGGTGTGTAAAATAAGGAGGAGGTGTGTAATTAGAAAGAATGTTCCTTTGCTTGGCCTTTTGAATTCAATTTCCCCACATATGACATTTCTTTTATAACCCAGCCAAATTACAACCCTCGAAGACCTTGTGATCAATGCTTTCGTGCTTTTAGAAATGATGATTAGATGGACACATAACTTGATCGGAACGTTAGCAAACTTGCCGGATGAGTGTTCATTACCCCCGCAATTAATTTTCAATTTGTTCATTTACTTAAATGAGTGATAGGTTGGTTCATTGATAAACACGTTTTTAACTTAAGCTGTATGATATAAATTTTGTGTTTAGTGCAATCTTGGATAAATGGGAATATCAAATTGCCTGTACAAACCAAAGCCCGACCTCGCTCGGCAACCAATCAAAAAGCCCGACCTCGCTCGGCGACCAATCAAAAGCCCGACCTCGCTCGGCACCTTACCAAAGCCCGACCTCGCTCGGCACCTTACCAAAGCCCGACCTCGATCGGCACCTTACCAAAGCCCGACCTCGCTCGGCACCTTACCAAAGCCCGACCTCGCTCGGCACCTTACCAAAGCCCGACCTCGCTCGGCACCTTACCAAAGCCCGACCTCGCTCGGTATCTCATCAAAGCCCGACCTCGCTCGGCACCCAACCAAAGCCCGACATCGCTCGGCATCCAACCTAAGCCCGACCTCGCTCGGCACCCAACCAAAGCCCGACCTCGCTCGGCACCCAACCAAAGCCCGACTATGCTCGGCACCCAAATCATAACCCCCAGTGTCCAACGTGACGTTTGTTATCCCACATGTCAGCATAATTCATGCATCATATCAAAATCATTAATTAACATGCATCTCACATTCATATCATGCATTTCCCACAACAAACAGTCGAGTGTCATCCCCAGTCTGTCTGGTCTAGGGATGTCATCCTCATTTTCGCCAAGCGATAGTTCTTTAACGAACAGCTTGTGCAAGTTTTTCATCGTATCAAGGGGCAATTCCTTAACAAACATGTTGGGTATCCCCAGTACAAGTCCATCTCTCACACGACGTCCCCAGTGACAGTCATACATTCATTCATTCATACATTTATGCATTTATACATACATTCATACATTCATACATATGCATACAACATATCATACATGGTTATTTCTAACCATCATGAGTCTCACCAAACAATCGCGAGCAATTCGTGAATTCTTTTTTCCCCAAGTGTCATCCCCAGTCTGTCTGGTTCAGAGATGTCACCCTTTTCCGCCAAGTGGCAGTTCAAACGAACAGCTTGCGCGTCTTTTTTGTCAAGTTTTTATGCCAAGTGGCAGTTCTTTAATGAACAGCTTGTGCGTACTCCCCAGTGTTGTGCCAAGTGGCAAGTTCTTCGATGAACAGCTTGTGCATTCTTTCACCCCAATTGAAGGGGCATTTCTGTAAGGAACGGCTCGTCAGCCGCATCCCCAGTGTTGTCAGTGGCAAGTTCGGTAACCATCCGAACAGCTGACATCTTTCATTTTATTTTTTCTGTCGTCAATGGCAAGTTCGGTAACCATCCGAACAGTTGACATTTTATTTTTTCCTGTCGTCAATGGCAAGTTCGGCAACATCCGAACAGTTGACATTTTATTTTCCTGTCGTCAATGGCAAGTTCGGCAACATCCGAACAGTTGACATTTATTTTCCTGTCGTCAATGGCAAGTTCGGCAACATCCGAACAGTTGACATTTCTTTTTTCCTGTCGTCAATGGCAAGTTCGGCAACATCCGAACAGTTGACATTCTTTTCATTCTTTGTCGTCAGTGGCCAGTTCGGCAACAACCCGAACAGCTGACATACCTTTTCATTCTTTGTTGTCAGTGGCAGTTCGGCAACAACCCGAACAGCTGACACTTATCCCCAGTGTGGTCATTTTTATCATCTTTGCATTCATGTTTACATTACAAGCATCCATAACATTTGCATACATGCATTCATAGCATTTACAATTCATGAAAATATTTAGTCAAAAAATGGCGTACTCTATATTTAAGTCTCTTCGACCCGTCCATTTCAAATTTCACTTCCAATCTCCGGGACGAAGAAACTTAAATAGGGGCATCTGTCATACCCCATTTTTTGACTTATATTTTTATTTGTTTATTTCATTCTTGTCATAGCATTTTATTTTTGCATTTTTTATCACTATTAGCATTACTATTATCATCATCATTATCCTTAATATTATTAATATTATTGTTATTCTATTTTCATTAATAATATCATTATTATCTATTATTATTATTATTAAGGTTTTACTAATTAATAATATTAAGCTTTTCATCATTCTTATTATTATCATCATTTTCATTCTCATTGCTTTTATTATTTTTATTTTTTATTTGCATTATCATTTTTATTATTACCATTTTCATTATCATTATTGTCATTATCCTCATTATTATTATTCATTTCCACTTTTTATTTTATTTTATTTTAAAATACAAAAAAATTCAAAAAAAAGAAAAGTCAACAAAAGTCAACATTGCTGAAATGAGGACTTCGCAGAGCAAAGTCCCCTTCGCAGAGCGAAGTCTCCCAGAAATGAGGACTTCGCAGAGCAAAGTCTACTTCGCAGAGCGAAGTCTACGAATTTTTTGCAGATTTTCAGATTTTTGATTTTTCTGTTTTCCTTTTCTTTTATTGTATTCCAGTCATTATCTATAATTATTATCATGTATTATTATCATGGATAATGTTGGATTTAACCAAGTGGAAGAAAAGAACATGTGACATTTGAAAAGCAAAAGGGAAAGGAAGAGGAAGCAACATTGATCAAGTAACCCAACCACTTGCTGACTTTGGGCAGTCCTTATCCCTCCCACTTGACCTGCAACTGACCCTGCTACTTGCCAGCAACCACCTTGCCATAGGCTTTATCAAAACCACTCAAGGATTGAGGCAAAGTGGCTGCCCCTGTTTTGCAAACAGCTTTGCTTTCATCATTTCCATTATCTTTCTGTCAGAATTCAGCTGCTTTGGGAGCTGAATTCGTCCAAGGTCTTGACCCTTGCAGCAAGGAAAGGTCACCTCTTATCCTTAGCATTAAATGCAAAGCATTTCAGTCATGATTATAGCCCAAAAACAGCCCTGCTGCAGATTTTGTCATCATGACTTTTGATCTCATTTTGGCCTATAAAAGCAAGGCATTGCTGCTGAATTCAGGACAGTTCTAGAGAGGTTTCAGGAGGGGATTGAGAGGGTTAACACATAGAGGTTTGAGAGCAGAAAACCAGTGCAAATTCGAGTGAAGTGCTGCACATTTTTCTCACAAAAACAGAGTTGGTTTTGGTAAGTTTTAGAGGAAAATCTTCAATCCTTTCTTACACAAATCATCCTAAATCAACACAAAGCAACCAAGCCAGCAAAACAGCCTCTAAACCTCTCACAAAGAGTGAGAAACAAAGGCAATTTGTCATTGGTTAAGTGCTATTCATCAAGCTTGTCCAACCTTGCAAAACCATAAGCATCCAAGCATTTTCCATTTCCTTGCAACAAAGGCCTTGGATTAGGAGCAGGTAAGTCACTCTAACCTGTTTATATTGCATTTACATACCATTTGCATTTGCTTTTGATTTCATTTTGTTTCAATCTCAGCTTTGCATTTTTAAGTTTCACTCATTTTTGAGTTAAAACCCATTTTTGAATTTCAAAGAAATCCCAAAGTTTGCAAAACCTTTAAACTAAGTTGTTGCATTCATTTCATTGCTATTTTCAAAGCTTTTCACTCCTCCTAAGGTTCTGAGGCTAGTTCAGAAGTTGTTTCTGAACAGAAGTTCAGGAGCAGCTTCTGAACTCAAATTTTCGCATACTTCGCAGTGCGAAGGTCTGGTCGCAGTGCGACCATGACAGAATTCAGAACATGAATTCAAAAGCCAATTTTTGAGGTTCTAACCCAAAGCTCAGAACCTAAGAGTTTTGAAACTCATTTTATTCAAACCATAACAAGGATTTTGCATAATATTGACAAATTCACAAGTTCGCGCAACGCTTTTTGGAATAACTCGCAAAACAAGTTATGTCCACAAACTTTCAAAACAAGCTTGAGCAATAAGCTAAGTTCTTTATTTTCAAAACCAAACTTGAACAACAACGTTGTTCATGATTTTCAATCCAAACACGAACTTAAGCCGAGCTTGCTCACTCTTTTTTAAACCAAACTCGAATTAAGCCGAACTTGTGCCTTTTCCAAACTCATGCATGTTTTTTATGATTTTTGTTCATCTTTTCAAACTTGAATAAACACTTGTTCTTGAGTTCCAGTAACTTAAGCAACAAGCTATGTTCATGATTTTCAAATAACCTTTCGAGCCGATTTTGCTCGTTTTTCTCAAAACCAAGCTTTTTTAGGCCGAACTACATTGGTTTTGATCCCATTTGGGTATGTAGGCAAGGGACTTTGTCCTTCCAAATCAATCAATCAATAAAATCAACAAAAACATTTTCTTTCTTTTTTTTTCAATAACTTGAACAACACTTGTTCATAAGTTTTTAACTAAGTGTTTGGTTCCCTTTGAGATTCCTTTGATTTTTCCACAAAACAAAACTTGAATGAAACGGGAATGGCTTGACGTATGTCTCTCCAAACCTCGGTTGTACGAATGCGTGACGTATGTCTCGTCGCTCGGGCAACCGTCATTCCACCCTTGACGCGTCTCGCACGCTCAACCTTCCCTTGGCCCCCCTTGTGGCCATTTTTAACCTTTTCTTGGCCCTCGTGGTCAATCCGAACCTTTCGCGCCTTTGCGCGTTTATTTTCAACCATTTACGCCTTGCGCGAATTTATCGCCTCCGCGCGTTTGTCATTTATTTTCAAGCTTTTTTATGCCTCTGTGCGTCTGTTTGTTTTCTGTCTTAAAACATTTACGCCTTGCGCGAGTTTATCGCCTTAGCGTCCATCTTTCACCATTTTAAAACTTTGTACGTCTTCGTACGTTTTTAAAACCTTTGTTCAAGTCCGAGTGGAAAACTTTTTTCATCAAATCATTTACTTTTATGCATTGTCGTCAGTGGCCAGTTCGGCAACAACCCGAACAGCTGACAGTTACTTTTATTTTCTTGTCGTCAATGGCCAGTTCGGCAGCAACCCGAACAGTTGACATTTACTTTCATTACTTTTTTCTTTTTTTTTCAAACTTTTTTCGCTCGGACGCGATCAAATCTTTTTTTAACTAAAACGAACCAACATACAAACGTTTTCTACCAAAGAACTACGTACGCTTTGAATTCTCCGACTACCGGGAGATACGTAGGAGCAAGATCGACATCTTGTCAAGCCCATTAATAAAAAACCTTGTTTTTCCCTTTCGTTTGTTTTTATCTCTTTCTTCATCTCGCATTATGTTTTCATATATTTCCTTTTATACATGTATAAACACGCAAGTAAAACATCGAAGCATTTTAAGCCTAAGCCGACTAAGAGGTTCCCGTTGAGTACAACGGATGTGAGGGGTGCTAATACCTTCCCCTTGCATAATCGACTTTCGAACCTAAAATCTTTTCTCAAGGTAATTTACAACTTTTTTCCTTTTTCCTCGAAAAAATTAAAAGTTCAGTCGTAATTTAGAATTAGTGATTCAATGCTAGTCAATAGCTTGACATCCGAAATTCGCCGCGACAATAAGGTTGGAGAAGGAAGCAAGGGAAAGCTTGGAAAGGAAGCTAGCAATGGTTGAGGTGAGCTCCCTAGGGTTATTAGAACCCACTTGAATAAGTTTTGATGCTTATAGCATTCTTGAGCAAGATTGTAATTCTAGTACTCTAGTTCCTTTTCTTGTAATCCTTGATTAATCATGTTATTATCTACCAATTATGCTTTAGAAATGTATTCCATATGCTGTTATGAAGCTTGGGAGTGTTTGGAATAGCCTAGGAAGTAGAAATTTGAATCCTGCAAATGATGAAATCGGCCACCGATTTCTTGGATTCGGCCACCGATTTTGTGGCTTATTTTCCATGGAACTTACGGCAAAAATCGGGCCCCGATTTTAGCAAATCGGTCCCCGATTTCCCAGCCACTCAGACTCATGATTTCGAGGATAGGTAAGGTACTAAGGTAGAGTGGGAAATGGATACTACATTGAAAGATGATTACCTAATTCCCTAAGTTACAAAGAGAAGTAAAGGGACTAGTTTTGGGTTTAATCCTAACCAAGCAAAGGCTTATGAGAATGATAACCTTAAGACTATGATTTCATAAGTTATGTATTGGGAGTTTGTTCTCCCTAAGAATGTATTATTGTGCCAACTATAGTAAAGTAATGTAAGTACTTACAAGTACTTAAGATGAGAATTTATGAGAACGATCTATTGCTCTAAGATAGGAACCTAATCATGGGTTAGGCACTTAAGAATGATTAATTAAGAATGAAATGGATATGCACCAGAATATGATACGTAATAAGATATACATACGAACTTAAGTATGAACCTAATGATAAAGAATATGATAACGTGTTCATCAGACTCCGGATTATGCCGGATGGGATTTCTTCGAAAGGGCTATCCACACGTAAGTTATAAGACTATGTTAAACGTGTTCATCAGACTCCGGGATTCGCCGGATGGGACTCTTCCGAGAGGATTGTCCACACGTATGTAAAAGTTTAAGCATGTCCAGCAGGCTCCGGGTTACGCCGGATGGGACTTCTCCGAGAGGATTGTCTACATGCAAGTTGTGTCCAGCAGGCTCCGGATTATGCCGGATGGGGCTTCACCGAGAGGGTTGCCTACACAAAGATAAGAGGAGTCCGGTGTTAGCCTGATATGATAGGAATTTCACCGGTATAATGGGAGATGTACTTCGGGGTTACTCCACCCGGATGCACTCCGTAAAACGAACCAAGATAATGATTGTTTGTTCAACCCTAACTTCTAACTTAAAGTGATATGAAAAGATGATACGAATATGAAATGAATATGTATACTTTATATGTAATATGAGACATGATGATTAGTTCCTAGTGAACGAGATGTGATCGTAGGATGTCCCCAAGATCACTCCGTATAAGACTAAGATAAGAATAGAATATGAAACGCATGAGATAAGACAATGAAGCGATCCTAGGTTTTCCCCTTGATCGCGATTAATGTAAAGAATGACAGCGATCGTAGGTATCCCCAAGATCGCTAAGAGTAGGCACGGTGACCCTAGGTTTCCCCCGTGGTTGCCAACAGTAGGTTGGGTTGGAGCTCACTGAGACGTAATGTCTCACCCCAATCCTTCTGGTGCAGGTTCTACAGGTTAGCAAGAGGTACATGAAGCTGTTCTTCACGGAGACGCTGGATGGAGTGCAGTTGCTCGCCATGGACAAGCTCGGAAGTTTATCAGTATATGTTAAGTATTTGTATATGATGTTTGGATAAATGTATAATCGAGCAAACTCGTACTCATTCAGTTGTATTGTTTGTAATATTATTATTGAAAATTTTAAATGTATCCAGTATCAGTTTAACGCACAAGCTAATATACTAGTTAAAGTTAGTATGGGTGTTACATTATGATTGAATGCCGAGCAAGGTCGGGTTTTGATCATGATTGGATGCCGAGCGAGGTCGGGCTTTGATTGTAATGTGGGTGCCGAGCGAGGTCGGGCTTTGATTGTAATGTGGGTGCCGAGCAAGGTCGGGCTTTGATTGTAATGTGGGTGCCGAGCGAGGTCGGGCTTTGATTGTAATGTGGGTGCCGAGCGAGGTCGGGCTTTGATTGTAATGTGGGTGCCGAGCGAGGTCGGGCTTTGATTGTAATGTGGGTGCCGAGCGAGGTCGGGCTTTGATTGTAATGTGGGTGCCGAGCGAGGTCGGGCTTTGATTGTAATGTGGGTGTCGAGCGAGGTCGGGCTTTTTGTGATGTGGGTGCCGAGCGAGGTCGGGCTTTTTGATTAGTTGCCGAGCGAGGTCGGGCTTTGATCATGATTGGATGCCGAGCGAGGTCGGGCTTTTATGATTGGTTGTCGAGCGAGGTCGGGCTTTGATCATGATTGGATGCCGAGCGAGGTCGGGCTTTTATGTTGGATGCCGAGCAAAGTCGGGCTTTTATGTTGGATGCCGAGCAAGGTCGGGCTTTTATGTTGGATGCCGAGCAAGGTCGGGCTTTGATGATTGGTTGCCGAGCGAGGTCGGGCTTTGATGATTGGTTGCCGAGCGAGGACGGGCTTTGATTATGTTTTGTGAGTGGGAATGCCAATGAAAATTGGGCTTCACTTGTGATTGTGTTTGTAAGGGCCAATGGAAATTGGGCTTTTTGTAGGAGATTGAGGAATGTCAATGACGACTGGGCCTTTTGCGAATTGTGAGGGAGTGCCAAGCATGGTTGGGCTTTTTGGATGATTGTGTACCGAGCATGGTCGGGATTTGTGAATGATTGGGCGCCAAGCATGGTTGGGCTTTGGTTTGATATTGTGGGTGCTAATGAGAATTGGGCTTTTGTTGGTAATGAGGATTGGTCGGAAATTCCCGAATGCATGATTCCTATGAGATTTGCACATGCAATTTTGATGTTCCCATTAATCCCAGATTGTACTAAAAATTTGAAACAATACCAAACACAAAATTTATCGTACAACTCAAGTTAATAATATGTTTATTAATGAACCAACCTATCACTCATTTAAGTTAAACAAATTGAATATTAATTGTGGGGGTATTGAACACTCATCCGGCAAGTTTGCTAACATTCCGATCGAGTTATGTGTCCATCTAATCATTGTTTCTAAAAGCACGAAAGCATTGATCACAAGGTCTTCGAGGGTTGTAATTTGGCTTGGTTACAAAAGAAATGTCATATGTGGGGAAATTGAATTCAAATGGCCAAGCAAGAGGAACATTCTTTCTAAATTACACCCTTCCTCCTTTATTCAATCACAACTCTTGGTGATTTACAAATGTTTTTCTTTGATCCTCGACAACTTTTTGATTTAGAGATTTTCTCTTTTTCTCTTTTTTCTTTTTCTTTTCTTTCTTTTTTTTTGTTCTGGTTGTCAAGATCAATTTAAAAAATTCACCATTTCTTGACATTCACAACCTCCTTTTTTCCAACTTAATCAAAGATGATACCCTAATTGAATGTTCCTTCCTCTTTCGGCAAAGGACAATAATCATGAAGGTTAAGGGTTCAAAAATGAAAGTGAAAATATCAGAATTCAATAATGATTTAACTATGAACTGAATTTTTTTACAAACTCCGGCAATTTCATTAAGCAATTGAGCTTATGAAAGTTGGCAGTTCATAGTTAATGATTCTGATTCATTAGGCTCAAAGGGGTTAACAAATGCTCACTTCTCACAGGGTGGGCTATTTGTGGTCAAATGTTTTCACTCATTTTCAAAAAAAGTGCCTCGATCATGTCAATGCTTTCGTACAATCTAAAACAACGCTCAGATTTAACATAACAAAATCGAGTATAAACAAAAAATGCCGGTCTCCTGCATATATATAATGATTTTGAGGATTCCTCACATTTTGGCTGGTTCTAAATGGTTCACCGAATAAACATATTAAAAACGCAAGTTGCATGATATAACTTTTGTACTAAGTACGTATTCTCCTTTCAAGATTAATCATGGAAAAAAAAAAGGAAACATGTATCTTAGCTTTGCGCAAATTAATCAAATTCTATCACTACCATGCATTTGTGGTTGAATCATTGGATCAATCCATATGATGTGATTGGTTGCCGATCAAGGTCGGGCTTTGATTGTGGATTGTGCCAATGATGATTGGACTTTTGTTAATTGGGGAAAAGGCCGCAGTAGCCTGGGGGAAGGTAACCTCGGGTTGAGGTACCGAAATCTCTTGAAGAGTAGTGGGAATGGGGATGAATTCCTCACCAAAGCCGAATGGCATGCTCCATGTACAAACGGGGGGATAGTTGCCCCTTGTTATATGTGCGGTTTGCTTTGGGACGACGAGCCACTTTTTCTTGACGGGGATGTAGTGTTGCGAATAAAATGCGAACACTGACGACTCAATTCGGATTGTAAGAAATCCTTAGGGTAAAAAGGGAAAGGAGTTTTGGACTCGAAGATGGACGTATGCATGATAATGAATGATGTATGTAAATGCATGAAAAAAAATTTTTGTTTTGCTTTACAAGGAAATTAAAAAGTGCAATTAATTTCCTATAAAGCAAAGTGATATGCGAAAATTATTTTCATGCATGTAAATGTATGGTATGCATATGTATGTTCAAAATTTCCCCCATCCTCACGTGTAGGCTCTAAAGATGAGATTTTCTAAAAAGGTCCCTAGAGATCACGGACCTCACAGGGAACTATTGTCGTCAATTGCAAATACTCGCAAGACCTCAATATATTCCAAGTGAAATCTACTCTAGGCGGGGTTTTCGCATCTTCCCTTCAAGACATACGTCAAGTGGGCCTCCGCTACGCAACCCCATCCTATCTTAATTTTTTCTCAAAGCTCGGGAATAGAGCCTCACACGTCCGGCATTAACCCGAACAATGTGGAGTAACACCGCTCAAGTAACATCCCCACAATTGATATAATATGAATATAAAGCAAATATGAAACAAATACATATAAAGCAAATGATAAACAAATAATGATAATAAGGCACAAGCGTGCAAGCAAAACAAAGACATTTTAGCCTAAAAGCCAACTAAGATAGGCTTGACTTGTCATACACAAAAACAAAGTGTTTAAGTGTTTTTCTAAGTCCCCAGTGAAGTCACCATTTTTGTCGCGTCGAATTTCGGATATCAAGCTATTGGCTAGCGTTGAATCACTAAATTTAAATCACGACTGAACTTTTAATTTTTCGGGGAAAAAGGAAAAAAGTTCGAAATTACCTTGAGAAAAGATTTTAGGTTCGAAATTCGATTATGCAAGGGGAAGGTATTAGCACCCCTCACATCCGTTGTACTCAACGGGAACCTCTTAGTTAACTTAGGCTTAAAATGTTTTTGACGTTTAGCTTGCACGCTTAATCATATATATATAAAGAAAGAAAGAAAATATAATGTGAGGTGAAGAAAGAGATAAAAACAAACGAAAGAGAAAAGAAAAAAAAGATTTTTTATTAACGGGCTTGACAAGATGACGATCTTGCTCCTACGTATCTCCCGGTAGTCGGAGAATTCAAAGCGTACGTAGTTCTTGGTTAGAAAAAAGTTTGAAAACGCACAAAGGCGTAAAACGTTTAAATGGTGAAAGACAAACGCTAAGGCGATAAACTCGCGCAAGGCGTAAATGTTTTAAGGGAAAAAAGATAGACGCACAGAGGCGTAAAAGGTTTGAAAATAAAGACAAACGCACGGAGGCGTACAATGTTGAAAATAAAAGACAAACGCACGGAGGCGATAAATTCGCGCAAGGTGTAAAATGTTGAAAATAAACGCGCAAAGGCACGAAAGGTTCGGATTGACCACAAGGGCCAAAATTGGTGAGTTGGATTTGTTTTATGCCTCGCTTTGAAAATAGAATGACGATTGTCCGAGCAACGAGACATACGTCAAGTGTTTATCTAATCGGGGAAAGGAGAGACATACGTCAAACCACCCTTTTTCATTCAAGTTTTGTTTGAATTTGAAAAAAACGTATTTTTGGGGAAGCTAGAAAAGAATGACGATCGTCTAAGCAACGAGACATACGTCAAGTGTTTATCCGATCGGGGAAAGGAGAGACATACGTCAAACCACCCTTTTTCATTCAAGTTTCGCTTGAATTTTAAGAAAAAAAAAGTATAAACTGTCAAAACGCTCGTTTTTAGAACTCAAATGAAAAGAATGAATTGTTCAAATTAGTTGTTGCAACCAAAATGAACAAGCTTGTTGTTCAAGTTAAAAAAGAAAGAAAATGTTTTTGTTGTTTTGATTTTTTCCTTGGAGTAAAAAAAAAAAGAAGTTAAGTGCGATAAAATAAACTAAACGCGAGAGAAAAAAAACGATTGGATCAAAATGAAAAGATTTTTTTTCTTGGGTTATGGATTAAACTATAAAAAATGAAAAATAATGCAATGCATATTTATATACTTTGTTTCTAAATACATATATTCAAATGACAAAAAAATGCAAAATAAAATGAACAAATAAAAATAAAAAAAATAAAATGCATGAGATGATGTGGTAAATAAATAAATGAGATGTTAAAAAACAAAAAAACAAATAAAAGGAAATAATAATAAAAAGAAAAATATAAAATTGCAAAGAAAATAAAAGAAATAAAATAGGGAGGTGTAAAAATAAAACTGGGGGGTGCTAGAAGTGAAAAAAAGTTCAGAATAAAAGAAATAGGCCCAAACTGCATTGGGCCAACGTGATTTGATCTGGGCCGTCTGATTAATCAGATGGCCCTGATCTGATCACAAGGAGAAAAGGCCAAAGCCGTATGATCTAAATCAGGTGGTCTGAGGAGCGAGGGTGTACGCTAAAGCGTACACCCATACACACTGAATCAGGGAGGGGTATATATACCCTTTCCCTTCTCATTTTCATCATTTCCCAACTTTCTTTCTCTCTCCCCTTCTCTCTCTAAAATCGTCCTCTCTCACTCTCTCTCCCTTCTCTCTAGTTTTGGCCGCCGGAGGTGGTTTCCGGCGTGGTGGTGGCCGACCAGTCACGGCGGCGCCACCGCGCCGGAGTACCAATCTAGCCCAAAATCAAAACTTGTTTGGCCTACCCCCTTTATTTTTCCATCCTCGTTCTAAATCCGAAATTAAAAATCACAAAATCCTCACCGTTTTTCCGGATCGGAGCAAAACAACTTTGAAAAAACTCTCTCTCCCTCGCGTCTGTTCGCGTTCTGTTTTCTATCTCTTGTGCGCGTGTGTGCGTTTGTTGTTGTTGTGAGTGTTTTGGGTGCGTGTGGGCTGGGTTTTGTGCGTGTTTTTTTGTGAAGGCTTTGTTTGTTTAAGTTGCTAGGCCGCGTGGTTTTCGTTTGGGTCGTGTGGGTGAGTGTGTGGGTCGTGTGAGTGTGTGTGTGTGTTGTGGTGTTTTGGGGGCTGTTGTTGCCGTGTGATGTGTTGTGGCTGGGTGGCTTTGGGTTGCTTTGGGTGAGTATTAGGTTTAGGGGCGTGTGTGTTGTTAAAGGGGCTGGGTTGTGTTTTTGCTGTTTATGCTTACTTTGCTGGGTGATTTGGGGCGTGTTGCTGGTGATGTGTGTGTTAGAGTTTTTTTTTGCTTTGTGTGTTTGCTGTAAAAATCCTCAGTTTTTTGATTCACAATTTCTTTTTTTTTCTGTTGTTTGATCCCTGTTATATAGAGGGTTCTTGAGCTGCTTGAGCTGCTTGTTGACTCAAGATTAATCTTGAAAACTGGTTCTGCAGATTTTGGATAGGATTTCTGGCAAGCATTAATGGGGGAAGTGATTTGCTGTGATTTTCTGTTGATTTTGTGAGGATTTTTGGAGGATTTGGATAGAATGACATGATGAAAAAATTTCTGGAAAGGGGGCGCTGCAGTATGTGAATGTTGACTGTTGACTTGGACCAAAAATAAAAAATAAAAAAAATAATAATAATAGTAAAATAATAATAATGATAATAATAAAAAAAGAATAAAAAAATGGTAATAATGGTAATAATAAAATTAATGATAATAAAAACTGAAATTAAAAGTAAAGATAAAACGTAATAAAAATAAATAAATAAACGAGACAAAAAATTGACATGAGGTATTTTAAAATACCTCCCTGCCGAAATTTCGTCTGAAACGACGAAAATTCTCGGCTTTAAAAGATGAGCAAAACGAGACAAAAATGGGTCAAAAAATGGGGTATGACAACAGTTATTTTCTCCATGTTGGTGAAAATCATCATACATGTCATGTATTTGCTCATATGCCAATTTATGACCTGGGGGCAGATAAAGATGAAGACATGTGGAAAACGGTCTATTGGCCTCGGCTTATTCGTGACGATAGTGACGTTGGATTTATGTTTAGGCATATGGTTGAAAATAATGTATTATATCTTTGTGTTCGTTCCAATTGTATGTGCAACGAATGTCGGTAGAGATTTCATGTAATATTATGTAATGTGTTGTTGAATGTCAAACACTATTTATGTTTTTGGTGAATTTCAAACATTCGTGTAATTTTAACGAAATGTCGAATTGATTTTATTTTGGTCAATTGTGAAAGATTATGTAATGTTCTTGCTTTATGAATGATTATAATTGATGTATGATTTGTACTGTCTTTGGAATTGTTGTTTTGGATTACAGGTAATAAATCGGCCGAAAAATGGCTTGCTTGCAAAAATAGCAGGTTCTGTTCTGCATAATTGCCTGCAGCGGCAGTTAACTGCCGATGACACCATACCAGCGGCAGTTAACTACCGCCGGGGTAAAAATGTCATTTACCGGTGTATTTCAGCTTTGTTTAATGTGGGAAAAGCAATTTTCTTGACATTGTAGTCCAGTAATATTGACATTGTCAGTGAACTGGGTCTTATGGAATTTTAATATATTTTTTTAATCAAGCCTTTATTGCATTTGTGTGAGTAGCTTCTGTATCATAATATCTAGTATACCTGCTTGGTTTTTATCCATTGTTTTAATTTCATTCAATTTCAAAAAAATTGTACAACATCTTTGTATTTGTGTGAGTAGCTTCTGTATCATAATCAAGGATATTTTTTTGACTCAAGATGCTTTGCAAGATGCATAACATAAGTAGGAAGGAACTGCGTACATATATTTTTTAAACATTTTTGTTAATTTTCTTTTTATTTTGTTTTTCTTCCTTTTGTAAATCTTTATTAATTCTCAAATTTCTTCGAATAATTAATATTATAGATTATAGATATAATGAGGTATTATAGCTACCCAACAAAAAAAAAAAAGAGGCATTTATTTTTCCAACCCTATGACATTCTCACGCGCCCTATTTTTTTCTTCTAAAATACCCTTTGTCCGGATTTTATAATTCGGACACAGTTTGGATTATAAAATCCAAAACCTTCTTAAATTGTTGGAACATAGAACACCCTGAAGAAGTTTGTGAAATCTCTGTAAAACTACAGTTCGTATTTTATAACAAGAAATAATTTAAGACGTTTCGTATTATAAAATACGAACCATGCCTAACACCTCATAAAAGCCTAACTTTGGCGTAAAAAAGTTAAAAAAAAATTGACCAATTCAGATTATATAATATAGAATGTCATCAAACATTCCGAATTATATAATCCGAAGTGTATCAGAGTGCAGAAACAGGAGCTGTGTTGTAGAAACAAAAGCTGTATTTTTTTCACGGATTATGTAATCTTGTGAAATAAACATGTATTCTTGAATAAATAACAAAAAATGTTGGGATGAAAACGATAAAATTCAATTGTTCATACATAAATACTAAAATTATCCATAATTTACAAATCAATCCAATTGTTCAGACATTAAATTCAAAAATAATAATTACAACAACAGAAGAAAAAAAAAAGTAAAACTAAGCCCCGCCACCCCTGCCCCCAACAGCACGCCTACGACGATAAACTCGCCCTCCATGAACCTCCTCCAGGATAACCTCCAAATGGCGCCACTGCTCAATCCCCTACTGCACCACACCACTCCCCATGACGACATATACATGGTCTCTGATGCGACCCAACCTTCCGGTCAGCGCCAGGTACCCCTGCTCTCTGTCCTGCTCAACAGCAATCTCATCAAGGGCCTCCTGCTCGGGTGGCCTAGGGACCTGAACAGCCTCCTCTTGAAGAACGACGTGTGTATGTGAGATGGTATAAAACCATCTGATATATCCCTGCGAAGTCTCCACACCAGTCATAGCTACGTGCCCCAAGTCCCGGGGTGTCAACATATAATCAAGGTAATGCACATATCTGTGGCTGATCTCTGTCAAGGTCAGGTGGGGAGATGCACTCTCAACTGGATCTCTTGGGACGATATGATGATACCCAAACTGGCGTAGCACCCGCTCCAGCATATATCTCACCCTACGGTTGTCGTATCTCAGCCACATCGAGTAAAGGCTGACACGCTCGAAGGGGCATACCTAACGGTGTGCCTCATAAGGGGACATGATAACACCAGACAGATCCAACTGATTCAGATGCGTCTTGTATTCATCTGGTGAAGACAAACCCCTCAACGGCAGATACAACATAACACGTGGACATGCCTCCTCATAACGACCCCATGCATCTCTGGCACCGATGCCCCTGAAATGCTGAAACACCCAAGCCTGCAACAAAGTCAACAACATATAAATATACAAACAATGACGACATAGAAATGAATAAATATACAAACATATTTATTTATACCTGCAGCAAAGTTAAGTAGCCTGCAAGATGTCTGGTCTTGTAATGGCAGACATTGTTCAGCTCCCTGTACAGGTGTGCAAGGGCAGCAACTCCCCATGCATAATCAGATACCAGTTCCAAGTCTCTGAAGTATCTTAAGTAGGCAACATCCACATAACGGGCGCTCTTGACAGTGAAGAGCATGATACCCACCAGGTAGAGCAAATATATGCGGAGAGACTGGTCCCGTTTCTTCTGCATCTTATCGAAATCACTAGCATGGAAGGCATCATGTGCCTCCTGAAGACGGTCCTTGAAGGCATCCTTCAAGAATTTAAATCGTGCATGGCTCCCTTTTGTCTTCTCCACCTCCTTCCATGCCTCCTCCACATAAACCCCCATCAACTCTATCATCAACCCAACACCATCAACCCTGGTCAAACTCTCGTGGGGCAAGAACATATCCTCAATGGGGAGATGCAGCAAACAGGGCACATCATTAAGTGTCACTGTCATCTCCCCAAATGGAAGATGGAAACTCGAGGTCTCCTCGTGTCATCTCTCCACAAATGTCGAACATAGGTCGTGGTCGATCTGGCTGTAGCTGGTATCCTGCAGCCACTGAAGACCAGTCGCTCGCATGCCATCCTTAAACCATTGCGCCACCATCGCGCCTTGTTTGGTCTATGAATTGCCTCAATCTTCTTCCCGTTGTTGACGCACTTTAAATTGTCACGCCACTGCAAAAATTAAAAACAACAAATTAACATCAGTTTCACAGTAATTTAAAATTAACAATCAACAACAAATTTACAAATTATTAAAACAACATAGAAATTACATGATTTACAACATAGAAATTTACAAATTGACAACAAATTTACAAATTACGTGATAACATATAAGAAAAATCAACAACAGTTTACAATCATTATTAAAACTACAACAATCCAGTTTTAATTTTAAAATCCGAACTGCTTCTGTACCCAGAAAAAAATTCGAACTGAAACGATTGCATGCAGAGGGAATGAGACCTAACCTTCAGTTTGATGTTTGATAAACCTTGAAATGTGATGATTTTGAGCAAAAAAAAAGCAAAGATTCGACTGTTTTGCAGAAGTTCGGATTTTGTGATAAGAAGAGAGAGAAAGGGAAAGTGAAAAGTTAAACTGTAAAAATGGAGGAAGTTGTTGATCCTGCATATATATATATATATATATATATATATATATATATATATATATATATCGAAATGGTTCGGATTTTATAATTGAAATTGGTTTCTGTATTATATAATCCGAGGGGCATTTTGAAAAAAAAATAGGGCGCGTGAGAACCTCATAGGTGGGAAAAGTAATGGCCAAAAAGAGAGATGAGGTATTTACAATAATAAAGTTATTAATTATTTTGCTATGTTCCTAGGGATCTTGCTAAAAAAAATGCTTAAATGCATTTTTGATCCCCATATTTTAACTGGATCAAAATTTTGATCCCCTTATTTCTAAAACCACTATTTTAGTCCCCTGTTTTAGATTTTTTTGGGTTTTTTTAATCTCGATCAATTTTGGTGATTTGTCACTATCATTAATGACGTGTCGGTGACGTGTCAATGTGTGTTGGTTAATTCAATTTCCATGTCATTAACAGAAATAATTAATCATAAACAAAATGTAAAAACTAATTGATTAACAGAAATAAATAAGTATATAATTAATTGTTGTTGCATCTGCCTCTTCTTGGGACAATCATTTTTCCAATGTCTCTTCTCCTTACAGTAGTTGCAAATATCAGTCGATTTCAGACCCCTACTGACTCGTTTCTTAGAGAACTTATTTTCCCCTGATTTACCATATCCCTGATTGTTGTTTGCTTCTAGCCCAACAACCTGACCATCCGAAAAAGTGCCACTACAACTATGTCGTAGTTCTCTACTATGAAGGGCAGACCTAACTTCTTCCAGAGACAATGAATCTTTACCACTAATGAAAGACTCCCTAAAGTTCTCATGTGACAACGCTAAAGAAACTAATAGAATCAAGGCAACATCCTCATCATCAGTCTTAATATCCATATTACGCAGATCTAATAATATTGAATTCAGTCAATCTAGATGTTCTCTCAATGACATACCTTTCTGCATACGCAGACTGAACAGACATTGCTTCAAGAGCAACTTGTTGGTTAAGCTCTTCGTCATGTATAGACTCTCTAGCTTACACCGCAGATCGGCAGCGGTATCCTCTTCAGCAATCTCAGTGATGATATGATCTTCCAAAGCAAGGAGCAACACAGAATGTGCCTTCTCCTCTAGAGTGGCGATATCAGCAGGTAGAGGATTTGACGCAAGCTTTAACAAAGGTGTCTATAGACCCGCTTAAGCAACGCCCAAATCTTGATCTGCCACAAACTGAAATTATTCCTCCCAGTGAACTTGTCGACTTTCAAACTTTTACCTCCAGCCATCGTTCCAGCCTGAACAGATCTGAACCAGCTCTGATACAAGTTTGTTATAACGAGACACGAGAATAATGACAATAATAGTAAAAGACAAAAAGAAAAACGACACAAGATTTAACGTGATATCCAGCAATGTGCTGGCTAATCCACGGGCAGAGCCACGGAAAATAATTCTACTATAATCAATGATTACAGATACTGAATAGTAGAGGTAGTACCAGCTATAGCAAAACCCACTAACTATTAGTGCAAAAAATACTAACACATAAGACTTTTATTTATATGGTCAAGTCTTTACATATTTCTTCATATTCTCCGATTTGGGACATTTTCCCAACACTAATTCAAGACATATTTCAACATCTACACTACCGGACAACTTGTCCTCCAAAGGGACTTCGGCTAAATCTTAGAAAGATTGATCCTCGCGCTCACGGACGGATCCACATTGTGGGATGCGTGGGCAATAACCTGCAATTGATTTTGAAAAACAAATTTTTGAGTATTTAATACACTAAAAAGACCTAAGTTATAGATTGTGTCTCTATCATTTATTGGTTTTAATTTTTAAATATGTAAGATGTTATAGTAGTCTTTAAATGAATTAAAATGACAAACACAAACTTAAAAGTGTCTTTCATTAGTTATTTTGATCTTTAAATATGTCTTTAGTTAGTTAATTTAGTCTTCAATGTATTTTTTGCTAGTCAATTTGGTTTATACAATTATTTACAAAAAAAAAAAAGACATTTGATAAATTCAAATGTTTTAGTGATCACAACACATCACAGATTTATTCCTTTTAAAAAAACACATCATTCATTTATAGACAAAAATTACTTTTATTAAAAAAATTGTTAGAACTATACGTATGTGAAAATAGATATATAATGCAGAATTCACGAGTTGTCTCTACTCACACTATCCTTTAAAAGAACATATACCATATACTATTACAAGGTTGTACATTGTCCACAAAACTTTAACTCTACGAACATTCTCACTCATTAACTCTTAACAAGCAAACACATAGCAGTACATTAGACTTTTCTTACAAGATAATTAACACTTTTATCATGTACTACATAAGACATGGACATGAAGATGAGAAGGTCGAAAATAGCACTGAATCTAGACTTATATTTTCCCCAAATACATCAATAGCTGGCTTTTTTGCCACCTTCCCATTTTAATTTCTACCACCAATCACCCTATTAGTGATAGTTTTAATTATAACTAATTTTGATAGAGTAGAATATTAGTCAGTTAATATTTGTCATTATTAGTTATAATTAGTCATCATTAGTTATAATGATTCTTCTGTAATTATGCAATATCATAGTTGACATACACTTGTATAAATATATTCTACTCAGATAATGAAAATGCAAGCATTCCATTATCTTACATGGTATCATTCCTAATTGATCCCTCTTTCTAAAAAAAAAAAAAACAACACAGCACAAGGCTGAAAACAGCTAACGCGTGAAACACCCATCTTCTTCCTGCCTCACGCATGCAACACAGACCCAAAAACAAGACGGCAGCGCTGCCTCTCCCTCTTCCTTGCGCTGCCGCCGTTTTTCAGTCTGTCCGTTCGTGAATCCAAATACGAACGCTGCCTGCTGTTGTTGTTGCCAATTCCCCCTTCTTCTCCGCCCGCGCTGCCGCCGCCGTTCCTACTCACTTCCGGTCGTGAATCAGCACAGGCCATCACTTATCCCTCGTTTCTTTTCCTGTCTGATTTCCAGCTTCCCATCCCCAATCATGTCCGATTCTGAAATCCACGAGGCCCAAAGCACCGCCGCAACCGCTGCCACCGCCGCCGATGCCAAAACTGCTCCGTTCACCGGTTCCAAAGGTGAGTTTCACCCCGCTCTTGCTGTCTCTAACATCAGAAACCACATTCCCATCATTCTTGAGATGGAAAAGGACCAATATGGAACCTGGGCCGAGCTCTTCCGCATTCATGCCCGCTCACACAAAGTGTTGCATCACATTGTTCCCTCTGCAGACAAAGTACCGCCAGTCCCTACCGACGCCGAGTATGAACAGTGGACCACCCTTGATGCCACCGTCCTTCAGTGGATTTATTCTACAATTTCTACAAACTTATTGACCACTATTCTGGAATCCAACTCCACTGCCGTAGAAGCATGGCATCGTTTGACAGATATATTTCAAGACAACCAAAACGCATGTGCTGTCACTCTTGAGCAAGAGTTCTCCAACACTCGCATGGAAGACTTTCCCAATGTCTCTACCTACTGCCAGTGTCTAAAGATGCTCTCTGACCAATTGAGAAATGTCGGCTCCCCCGTCAACAATCACCGTCTGGTTCTTCAATTAATATCTGGTCTTCCTGAAGCTTACTGCAGTGTTGCCACCCTGATTCGCCAGAGTAATCCTCTTCCTGCATTCTATCAGGCTCGCTCCATGCTCACTTTGGAAGAAGCCGGTATGGCTAAAATGGCTAACACCGGCTCTCATACTGCTTTACACACCACTCAACAGCGACCTGCCGAGGACAACTCTCACCGTGGCAACCGCCGCACCAGCAACCGGTCTCGCTCCCGTGGTAACCAGGGTCGCGAAGGGGGACGTGGCAATCGTAGTGGACCTCAGTCTGGAGCTCCCAACACTCCTCCATCATGGTCTTCTCCTCCTTGGCAGCAGCAGCAACAGTACCCAGCATGGCAATCATGGGGTTGGAATCCACCACCACCATGGGCTATGCCTTCGTGTCTGTATCCCTCATCTCAGTGGACCCGTCCTCCTGGTCCTCCCAAAGGTCCAGGCATCCTAGGACAGCGTCCTCAGGCGTATGCCGCTTCCACATCATCTCAGACACCGACAGACATCGAGGCAGCTATGCACACCATGTCTCTTCACCCCCCTGACACTCAGTGGTACATGGATACTGGCGCCACATCTCACACGACAGCATCATGAGGTAATCTCTCGTCTTATTCTCCTTTAAGTCATTTAAATCAGAAAGTTATTGTTGGCAGTGGCCATGGAATTCCAATTCACGGCACTAGATGTGCGCTCTCTAAAAAACGCTCGAGCGTACCAACACTCAGAATGACTACGGAGTCGCCACCAAAGTTTTATTTTTAAAGGGAAACGTTGATAAAACCCTTGACGATGTGGAAAGGATAGTCATCGCAACCATTAATGGGTTCGGGAGTCGATTATGCAAGGGGAAGGTATTAGCACCCCTCGCATCCGTTGTACTCAACGGGAACCTCCTAGTTAGTTTAGGGTTAAAAGTGTTTTAAAGGTTTGCTTGCTACGTTTTAATATTTCAAAGGGGAAAAAGAAAGGGGGAAAAAAGGTATTTTTTATATTAGTGTGCTTGACAAGAGTGGGATCTTGCTCCTACGTATCTCCTGGTGCGATGGAGAATTCAAAGCTACGTAGTTCTTTGGTAGAAAATGTTTGTTTGCTGGTTGATTTTAAAGAGCGATGTTTTTGATCGTATTCTAGCGGTTAAACGTAGCTTGTATGCTCGCGCGTGGGAGGCTTAAGCGTTTGTTTGTATCGCGTTAGAATTGATAAAACATCGTGCTTTTGTGAAAAGAGCTTTGAATTTTAATTGACCACGGGGGGCCAAGAATTAGTTTGGTGTGTGATTTGTTTTATGTTTTTTTTGTATTTTTGAAAATAGAATGACGATTGTCCGAACAACGAGACATACGTCAAGTGCCCGTGCAACTGGGAAATGGAGAGACATACGTCAAACCACTCCTTTTTCATTCAAGTTTATTGTTGAAAGTAAATGTATTTTTTTGGTATTTTGAAAAGGAATGACGATTGTCCAAACAACGAGACATACGTCAAGTGCTTGTGCAATCGGGGAATGGAAAGACATACGTCAAACCACTCCTTTTTCATTCAAGTTTGTTATTGAAATTTATGAAATTACAAATAAAAGCCAAAACACTTGTTATACTTTGAAAAAAAATGAGTTTCAGTTCAAAAGAATTTAAACCAGGTTCTGAACTTCAAAAACTACCCAGAAGGTGCCCTCAGAAGCTGCTTCAGAAGCTGCCCTCAGAAGCTGAACTTCAGAAGCACTGTTCAGACTCTGAGGTTCAGAAGCACTGTTCAGACTTTGAGGTTCAGAAGCACTGTTCAGACGTTGACTTTTTGGTTGACCATCATACACACTGTTCAGACGTTGACTTTTTGGTTGACCATCAGAAGCACTGTTCAGACTCTGAACTTCAGAAGCACTGTTCAGAAGCTGCTTCTGAAGTACTATTCAGACTGCTTCTGATTTTTGATTTCAGAACCTCAGGGGGGTAAAAAACATTCGAATTCAGTAAGAAAAAGAAGTAAACCACTTCTGTTTTGGTGTTTTGTAAACTTTGAGATTTTTTTGGGGTTTTTAAAAGATGTTTTTAGTTCAAAAATGAGTTAAAGACCACTAAGAATGCAGAAAAATGATGCTGAACAACAGGAACAGCAGAACAACAATGCAAACAGAATGCAAAAGAATAGATTAAAAGGTTTAAGACACTTACAAATTCCTAGCCAAAACTTTGAATGCAAGAAAATGAAAAGGGCTTTTGAGTGGCCGAGGTTTTTGCAAAGATAGAAGTGATGAAGAATAAGAACAGCAACAACAATGGTGTTTTGCTGTTATTCTTCACTCTGGGTATGATGTTTCTGGTGATTTAGTGGCTGTTTTGATTGTTTGATTGGTTTGTGAAGAAGGAAACAGAAAACAGAGCTTTTCTTTTCAAAGATTGTGGTGAATTCTTGCTGTTTCTTTTGATTCTGAGTTTGCTCTAAAATTCCTCTGTTTTTTCTCTTAAAATTTCTCTCTCAGTCTTTCTCAATTGTGTTAAAAAACTGTTTTCAATCCTCTAAATTTCGTGTTGCTTATATAGGCAAAATTGTGATCATTTGTAATCATGAAAAATCCCTTAAAAGCTGGACCTTTTGTGTGCTATGACCAAGACTTTGGTTAGCATTTAATGCAAAAGGAAGGAAGTGACCTTGCCTTGTGATCTTAGTGAAGACTTTGGTTAATTTCAGAACAAAATGGGGCTGAGTTGACAGAAGTTGCTGGAAAAATGGGAAAACAGGGTGTTGTTTGCAACTTGTGGTGCTTTTGGGATTGATCTTTGCAGATTTGGGGAAGAAAAACAGGAAAGGAAGGGTGCTGTCCTGTGCAGAGGTTGGGAGAAAACAAAGGAGAAAGGTGCTGCACACAGGGGCAGCAACAGAGAAAAAATGGGAAGGAAGAAATGCTGGAACAGGGGCAGCAATTTCAAAAACAGGGCA
Organism: Medicago ruthenica; assembly: GCA_018208015.1. NCBI lineage: Eukaryota > Viridiplantae > Streptophyta > Magnoliopsida > Fabales > Fabaceae > Medicago > Medicago ruthenica. The sequence continues at coordinate 12,355,568 of CM031371.1, forward strand.
GCAGTTTTGCAGCTTACCTTGACTGGTTTTGATAAAGAAAAAAGGGAAGAAAATGGCAAGGTGGTTTGCTGGAAGGGTCGGTAGCAGGAAAAATGGAAGGGAAGAAGTGCTGCCCTGGGCAGCAACTTGCTTCTTGTTCCTCTTGGCAATGGCACACGTTTTTTCTTTCTTTCTTTTGTCCTTTTTTTAAAACAAACATAAAAGTGATAATAATAATAATAATAATGATGATAATAAAAAAAGAAAGATAAATAAATAATAATAAAACTTTTTATTATTATTTATTATTTATTTAAAAAGGAAAATAAAAATTGACTTTTTTTTGTGTTGACTTTTTTTTTTGAAAAGAAAAAAAACTTGGACAAAAATTAGGGTACAACACCGGACACACACAAATTACCACCTCTCACCAACCCATCAACCTAAACCATGTCTTGCATGCCCCGAAAATTATTAAAAATTTAATTTCTGTAAGGCGACTCACCACTGACAACAATGTTTCTGTTTCTTTTGACCCTTTTGGTTTTACTGTATCTGATTTTCAGTCGGGGGTCCCTCTTATGAGATGTGACAGTCGTGGCGACCTATATACAGTCACCCCTCCCAACAGTTTTGTCGGTCTCACATCAAGTCTATGGCACGATCGTCTTGGTCACCCTGGCGTGTCTGTTTTAAATTCTCTTCGCAAAAATAAATTCATATGTTGTGAACCTTTTAATCATTCTGTTACTTGTGACTCTTGTGTTTTGGGCAAACAAGTTAAATTGCCATTTTTTAGTTCTCAAACTACTACTTTGATGCCGTTTGATATTTTACATAGTGACGCATGGACATCTCCGGTTTTAAGTTCTGCTGGCCACAAATATTATGTCCTATTTTTAGATGACTTCACAAATTTCTTGTGGACTTTCCCTATTAGTAGAAAATCTCAAGTATTTGAAATGTTTAAGTCACTTACAAATCTTATTCACACACAATTCTCACAAAATGTAAAAACTTTTCAATGTGACAATGGAGGTGAATATAATAACGAGCTATTTCAACAATATTGTACTACTAATGGCCTTGTTTTTCGCTTCTCTTGCCCTCACACATCCTCACAAAATGGGAAGGCAGAAAGAAAAATAAGAACCATTAATAATATGATTCGCACTATGCTCGCTCATTCTTCTGTTCCCCAGTCATTTTGGCATCATGCTCTTCACATGGCAACTTATCTGTTAAACATTATTCCCTGTCAAACACTTCAAAATCAATCACCAACACAACTCCTCTACCACCGTGATCCCAACTACACACTTTTACGAGTTTTTGGTTGTCTGTGTTATCCGTTATTCCCGTCACCTACCATTCATAAATTGCAACCTCGGTCTACTCCGTGTGTCTTCCTGGGTTATCCACCAAATCATAGAGGTTACCAGTGCTTTGACTTGTCCAACAGAAAATTAATAATTTCGAGGCATGTTATCTTTGATGAAACTCAGTTTCCCTTCAACAAGATACACTCCCCTTCACCTCAATCTTATAACTTCCTAGATGATGACCTACATCCCTACCTTCGACATCAGTGGCAAACCCAACTGTTGCCACCGGCTACACAAACACAAAACCAACCAACACCAACAACCACAATTGACCGGCCAGTCAATCCCAATAACCCCCAATCATCATCTCTCACCCCTCCACTCAACTATCCCACTACAATTTCACATAATTCAAGCCCACCAACCCAGCCGCATCCTCCTCCACCTACCCGTACCATCACCACCCGCAGCATGAAAGGCATCACCAAACCTCACACCATGTTTAACTTATCCCTTTCACACGCAAACCAACTCATCTCCCTCATACCTAAAAATCACAAAATGGCCTTATCCGACCCGAATTGGAAATCCGCAATGCAATCTGAATTTGATGCTCTTATTCGAAATAAGACGTAGGATTTAGTTCCTCGTCCTCATGATGCTAATCTTATTCGATGTATGTGGATTTTTAAACATAAGAAAAATTCTGATGGCTCTTTTGAGCGCTATAAGGCTCGTCTTGTAGGTGATGGCAGGTCACAGGTTGCAGGTGTGGATTGTGATAAGACTTTCAGTCCGGTGGTCAAACCAGCTACCATTCGAACAGTACTCACCATTGCTCTCTCTAAATCCTGGCCCATTCATCAACTGGATGTCCAGAATGCCTTTCTACATGGTGATCTACATGAACTGTTTACATGCATCAACCTTTGGGTTTTCGCGACCGCCATCATCCAGATTATGTTTGTCTCTTGAAGAAGTCACTTTATGGTCTCAAGCAAGCACCCAGAGCATGGTACCATCGCTTTGCTGACTATGTCACCACTATTGACTTTCGACATAGCACATCAGACCACTCTCTCTTCATCTACCGACAACACTCTGACATGGCCTACATTCTTCTTTATGTGGACGACATCATCCTTATTACTTATACCCATGACCTTCACAAATCCATTATTTCACTTTTAGCATCTGAGTTTGCAATGAAGGATCTGGGTCCCCTGAGTTATTTTTTGGGTATTGGTGTTTCTCGCCATCCTGGTGGCCTTTTTCTAAGTCAAAGCACCTATGCTTCTGAAATCATTGAACGTGCTGGGATGACATCTTGCAAATCATCTGCCACTCATGTCGACACTAAGCAGAAACTCAGCACTTCATCTGGCACTCCTTTTGAGGATCCTTATCTCTATCACAGTCTTGCAGGGGCTTTGCAATACTTCACATTTACTAGACCCGACATCTCTTATGCGGTTCAACAAGTCTGTCTCCACATGCATGCACCCAGTACAGAACACATGCTTGCTCTCAAACGCATTCTCCGTTACGTTCAGGGTACCATACATTTTGGATTACATTTATCACCATCCCCCATCACAAAGCTTATCTCCTACACGGATGCTGATTGGGGTGGATGTCCTGACACCAGACGCTCCACCTCCGGGTACTGTGTTTTTCTAGGTGACAACCTTATCGCTTGGTCTTCCAAAAGGCAACCCACTCTCTCTCTCGTTCTAGTGCTGAAGCCGAATATAGAGGTGTTGCTAATGTTGTGTCTGAGTCATGTTGGATTCAGAATCACTTATTGGAGCTTCATTTTCCTATTCCTCAGGCCACCTTGGTGTATTGTGACAATGTTAGTGTCATTTATCTCTCTGCAGCATCAGCGTACCAAGCATATTGAAATGGACATCCACTTTGTACGGGAAAAGGTAGCTCGTGGTCAGGCACGAGTACTTCATGTTCCCTCTAGACATCAGATTGCAGATATCTTCACCAGAGGACTTCCTCGCATCCTCTTTGACGATTTTCGGAACAGTCTAAACGTCCGTGAACCTCCCGCATTGACTGCGGGGGCGTGATAGAGTAGAATATTAGTCAGTTAATATTTGTCATTATTAGTTATAATTAGTTATAATGATTCTCCTATAATTATGCAGTATCATAGTTGACATACACTTGTATAAATATATTCTACTCAGATAATGAAAAGGCAAGCATTCCCTTATCTTACGAATTTCATATCATACAGACAAATTAAGATGAATGATTGTGAATTATTTGAAAGTATCGTTATTCTGGTTGATTTTTTCCCATGTTGCTACATGTTAATAGAATCAATGACAATCTTACTCTCTGACATCTTGTTGCCAGTTGTTGACCATTTGAAGCTTACAAACTCTAAAGAGTCCATCTGCACTAGCCAGCAAATCACCTTTCAAAGTGAGTGATAGTCGTTGTTTGAAAAGTTTTACTACTGGCTCACTTGGACCATATTAACTTATCCACAACAAATTGCACGTTCTGCATTCATATATGATGGAAACTTTGCTTTATTTTGTTGAACGCTTTGATATTAAGATCCTTGAATGCACTCAATAGTTGTCATCTAAAACCCAACTACCCTTTGATGTGGTTTGTTTGTTGTGAATATTCATTGCAAGATTTTGACACTTATCAGTTCTCATTGGGTGTGTAATGGGGCTACGCTGAATATATATGAAGTAAAATTCCTAATGCGCCTAGATTCATGGCCCATAAACTTTATAATGCACCCTACGTACTAATGATACCCCCTAGTTGGAAAATAATTCTATAGAAAAGGTGTTTGATCGATTTTAAATTTTCCATCGTAGATGTTATGGTCTGGTCAAACATACACTCTAGATCTGACCGCTCTAAAAGTGGTTACATCGTTCATCGACTGTAGATTCATAACCGTATTACATACCTTTGTATGAAAGTTGCTTTATAAGTCTCTTACATTGCTCAAAAGGTTTTTAGATTTATCGGATCATAATTTTTTATGGCACAAAATATATTGGGTGTTACGACCTGACCTTTGTTTTTAATTTGGATTTGAGCTAACTCTCGATCAACTTATTTTAAAGGGTTGAACAATTTGAAGGATCATCCTCGTATATATACACTACGCTTCTTTCATTTGCAGCAATATTAAGTCATCTTGTTGACACTTCGTATCTAAATCCATGTTTATTATTTCCAAGTTTAAAATGTTACCTCCTCTGTATTTTATCATAGATCGTTTTGATTTTTCAGACATATTAAAAAATTTAGTTAATTTTTTATTGAAAAAAGAAATTATGAGTTATTTTACAAAATTATTCCTTATTAATGACATGAGAAAATATATTAAAAGAATAGGGAGAAGAGAGAGTAATAAATTACAAAATGTTGAACAACTCATTCATCTTCAACAACACTTTCTCTCCACACCATCCTCATCTTCCACATTTATATATCTTCCATTCTTATCCTTAATCTTTCTTCATTCCACTAAAAATTTCATGCACACTAACCGCACAACAATTACACATTTCAATTTTCAAAAAGGTCAAAAGAAAAAAAAAATGAAAAGAAGGTATGGTTCGTGACACATCAACGCTACAAAAAAAATTACGAGTTCTTTTTATAGAACCAAGAATTTGGGTTCTAAGATGGTGATTTTTGGATAGTAAAGATTTATGAGGTCTTAAAAAGAGTTTTTTTAATGTTAGTTAAATTAAAAGAGCTTGAGATTTATTTAATTTTCTTTTTATAGGTTTGTAAGTTAAGAAAGATGAAGATGATGTTGAATGGATGATGATGATGATGTTGAATGTGATGAATGAAGTTGAGGAGATGATTTATTTTTGTTGAAGAATTTATCCTTTTGTTTTAGTCCTTCTAAATGTTAATTAAAAGAATCAAAAGAAAAAAAATGGTCTAGTCATCGTCCAATGCATGTGGCAGTGGTCTAGTCAGCAAAGTATGGCCATGTCAACATTTTCGTGTGTCATGTCCAAATTAGAGATTAAAATTAAGGTGACAACTTGAGTACCCATCAATAAAAGGTGGGTAACACAACTCATGCTGAGTTGACACCAATTAAAGTTATTTGTTTGTTTTCTATTATTTTTAATGTTATATAAATACATTGTTTTGATTGGACCAACTCAACATGGGTAGTATTACCCACCTTTTATTGATGGGTAAACAAGAATTTCCCTAAAATTAAAGGAATCTACTATTACAGGGGCAGATTGAGAGAATTTTTTGTTTAGGTACCAAAACTCAAATTTGTCCATATTACAGGGACGAAAAACAAAAAAAAACAAAATGTTATATCAAACTCACACTAATCCAAAACATCAAAGACTCGATTAAGATTTCAGTTTTATGGTTAACCACATAGTCTTATACACATATTATGTCACAAAATTCTAATACCTTTTAAGTACTCGAATCATAATTGACATAAATACAATCACAAATACATATATAATAACAGCAAATTATATTAACAATTAGAGGTGTCAAATGGGCTGGCCCGGCCCAGCCCGGCTCGTCCCGGTGGGCCAATGCGTATAATTGGGCTGGGCCAACCCAGCCCATCGGATGTATGGGCTGTAAATATTGAGCCCCGCCCGGCCCTTACTTGGGCCAGCGGCCCGATGGACCGGCCCGACCCGTATTTTATTTTTTATTTTTAACTTTTTTAAGCGATGAAATATACAACAAAAAACTACTCTTTTTTCACATACACACCAAAATGATCAATAACACAAACAAAAACTCACAAAATAACTACCACATCATCAAATATTATCCGCACAAAATAGTTAGGGCATAAACATTCACCCAACCTTACAAAGTTCAACCTTAAATAATAAAATATCATGAGTCTGACAATTCAACATAGATTAACAAAAGAAATTATTTATAATACATGAAAAGTGAGAACTTGGTTTAAAACGACAATTCAAAATGTTATAAGTCACTTTGATCACTTCAAAATGACTAAAAAGTGTATCTCTTGCTCTAAGTTCCTTCTACTTCCACCACATCCGACTTTGGCTTAGGCGAGAGCGTAAGATATATTAGAGTTTTGTATTGGACTTGGAGTGGGCCTAAAAAATAAGTGGATTTTTTTTCCAGAAAACAGAAATAAACACATACCAAAATATTTTTTTAATTAATTTTTTTATATTTATTTTAAATGGGCTTGCCCGAAGCCCGATGGGCCAGCCCGGCCTGGCCCATGTTTTAAATTGGGCTGAATGGGCTGGGCCAAAAAAAGGCCCGATTGCTCTTTGGCCCGACTTTTTGAGGCCCAACCCGGCCCAAAAAATGGGCTAATGGGTCAGGCTCGTTGGCCCGGCCCATTTTTGACAGCTATATTGACAGGGTATGACTATTATCAATGTAATATTAATTATAATAACAACAAATTATATTAACAATAACATACCAACAGGGTATGCCTATTGTCAATATAATATTAATTATATTTAAAATATAATTAATTATTTTACCAAACAAAATCTGCATAACAATAATCATGATAGGTAGAATTGTACAAATTAAGAATAATTATATTTTATCTTGAATATAATTCTCAAAATATTAAGATTTTTAAATACTCCCATAAAATTGAAATATAAATACAATAGAGTATTTTAACGAGAAATCTATGAAAGATTAAAGTTTTCTAGGTTTAAAAAAAATTTAAATATTAGTTTCATTTATATAACTGCACATTTTATGATTTCAATAAGGAGTATATCATACACAGATTTTTCCTTATATGCAATTGTATAATAAGTCACAAGATGTTGAAATTAAATTATAACAAAATACAATGTAATCTTAGAGACATTAACCCTTGCATGCAAGGTCATTTATCCTTACAAGGCAACATATATAGAATCCATACAATTATAAATTCATACACCTACTATTTGGTGCCAAATTAATTTACAAAATTGAGCCTAAATAATTCTACAATTATAACACTTAAATAGAAATAATTCAATTAAGTGTTACTACTATCAAAATATATTTTTACAAAATTTTAGACTCAAATCTTTATAATATATGATTTAAAAATAAAGAAATATATAATTCTCGTATTCTCACTTGAACAATATCCCAGTTTTCCAAAGGCTTGTCATTCCTTCGATGGTTGCGGTTTCATAATCATCTAATTTAATACTTAAGTAGCGCATAACATACCATATTAGAATATAACTTTACTTAATGTTTTGTTACTATTGAGAATCATGTAAATCCCAACAAAAAAAGATAAAAAAAAAATGAAAAAAGCTTGATTATTTGGAATTGATAAAGTGAAAAACTTGATTACAACGAGAAAAAGGCCGCCCTTAGTATATTTAGGGTGTGAGATTGCACATGATCTCATATTTTCAGGAGCACTAGGTTGTTGAACTCTACCGATTAACAAGTGTGTGTGCACGAGCGGGCATGCATGACTTTTAAAAACATAGGGCACCAAGTTCATACTTTGCATAAGACATTCAAAATTTCAAAGACATCCTTACTTAATTACTTGCTTCACTTATTTTTTGTACACACCACACTCTACCTTTAATTTAAGTGTTAACTCCAATGTAAAAAATTCATAAAATATAGGGACTATCTGTGAAATTATAAATGGCGCCCTGAGCATGTTTAGGGTGTGAGAGTTTGCACATGATCCCATCTTTTGAGTAGCATTAACTTGTTGAACTCTACTAGTCAATAAGCGTGTGTGCTCGAGCGGACATGCGTGACACCATGTTCATACTTTGCACAAGACATTCAAAATTTCAACGACTGTTCTGCTTGCTTCAGTTATTTTTTGAACACACCAAACTACCTTTAATTTAAGTGTTGAGTCAAATGTTAAAAATTCAGTAAATATAGGGACTAAAATTGCAAAATTATAAATGTGAACATCCAAATTAAGAAATTGATGAAATAAATGATCAAATCAACACTACAGGCAAAATAATAACACATGTCATCATGTTTAATTAAAAATGCACTTACATATAATATTGTTTCAAAAGATTTAGATTCTAGTTTTCTAGTATAAATGACTAAAATTACGGGTAAAATAATAATTTTTTATTAGATTTAAGTTTAAAGTTTATTTATATATAGTTCATATTATTCTTAAGAAGGAAAATTAGTATAAATGTGATAGTAGGAAGGATGTTGGTCATAGCAGTGACAAAGGTAGTTGTGGTGTACTTCATTCTCAAAAAGTATAAGTTTTGGTCAATAGTTGGTCTGTTTGTTTAAAATTTGAATTAATCAACTAGTAGAGAGACCCATGTTGAGCATGGGTAGCGCGGCTGTGTGGAGGGGGTGATTAAGGTACATTCCTTAGGACTTGCACATTGAGGATTGTAGGAGGATGATGATTTGCAAATAGTAGGAGGATGATTAAAGATGAGGCATTTAGCAATCTTATACTAACCAAAGGCATAGAAATATTTAGGATGAATTATGTGATCTTAATTGAATTTGCATAGAAGTCAAATTATTGGAATATTTGATGAACCAAGGAAAACAATAGTAAAACAATATTTTATAACATAAACCAAGCAAATTACAATTAATATGAAAATTTACAACATAAATTATAATAAGGGAACACTAATCTTAAATGACATAGTTATTTAAATTAATAACGGCTATGGTGAAGGAAGTAACGATAATATGAATAGGAAATTAAATTACATATGAATGAAAGACTTTAAACTTCTCCATGCTTCAATCAATTTAGATTTTTTTTTGAAGAGATTCTTCGTATTTCTTTTGTGCTTTAGCCAACTTAGATTTAATATTCGATCTTGTATTGTGCCCTGCCATAATTTTAGCGAACATTTCATTGTAAGAAATAGTTAATATTTAATGTCTTTGACAATACTTTCTCTTTTCTCGTATCCTGTTTGAAGTGTTTCCTCAAGATCATTGATGTAAATATCAGCAGAAATTTTTTTAATTGAAAGTTCAGTAATAGCTTTGGCATTGGCAAGACATTAATTACCTATAAGATTGAAGTCATCTTGTTAGACATCATACTTATGCTGAAATAATGTAAGGGTTGCAAGAGCGTTGTCAACTTTATTAATGTCAACACGAAACACATCAACAAAAAATTGAAGAGCAATGAAGAAACCCAATTCAACATCAGCAAGAAAATTTTTCAAGACGCCAACTTTGTCGGTTAGGTTAATCAAATTAAAGATAATTGATGCATATGATGATATAGCATCAAATTCATGATTCAATATTTCTCTGATTTGGGTTAATAGAATTGTAACATTACGCCTATTGTCATCTTGATAATGAGAAATAACAGAAGATTCGGATAAATTTCCTTTTGCATTTGCGTTATTATTCATTGTTTCTTGTAAGTAATAAATGTGTAAGTAGAAATGGGAATGTAGAAACAACATTTCGACATCTTCTATTTGAAGGTAGTTGCCGCAATGATATGCAACTGTTTGAATGGTTACAATGATTAGTAAAACATAACAATTGTTAATGGTAAAGTTTGAATGAATACATTATGTTCAATTACTTAACAATATGTAATAAATTAAACTTACTTTAGCAAATTAAGTATTACTTATGTCATTGTTCATCGTTGTCTTTGTTATGATATCCATAATGGTGCATGCCAGTTGCAAAGAGAAAACAACGACAAACGAGTTTGATTTTACGATCCATGTTTGATTTTGCGTGTTCACCATATTCTTGTCAATTATACAACTTCAACCACTCTATGATGTGTATCCTCTCTTGCTACTAGAGTGAAACATTATGACGTAAGGAAAAAACTGCTCATGAATATGTGTGTGTGTGTGTGTGCACGTGCTGATGTGACTTTTAAAATTATAAGGTACTCAAAATCTCTAGGATAACCCTCCTAAGTTACTTACTCCACTTCTTTTTTGAACACACCGCATATGTATATTTGTGTGTGGGTGTGTGTTTCTATATATAGTATGTGTTATTCTTAAATTCCAATAATTAATGTTAAGTTACCTAAGGAGGGAAAGTCAATACAAATGTGACAGTAGGAAGAATGTTGATCATAGCAGTGACAAAGGTAGTTGTTGTGTACTTCATTCCTAAAAAATATAAGTTTTGGTCAATAGTTGTCTTGTTTGTTGACAAATTATTTTCTATTAATCAATGAGATAATATGTTCAATTAATTAACAACATGTAATAAGTTAAATTTATTATATAAAGCAAAGCACCAATATCTTGAAAAAGATGGAAATTGTCATTGTTAACCTTTGATTTCTGTTAAATAGAAAGAAAACTTCAATTATTTATTCACACAAAAAGAGATCAGAGAGAGGGAGAGAAACATATACTTTTTTAAATAGAGCGTAAACTACGAAGCCCGGATTCTTTAAAATAGAGACGTATCCGTATCGGATACATATCAGATACCGATACTCCACGGATACTCTCGGATACGTACCCACGGAGTATCAGAATTAATTATTTTAATTTAAAATATATATTTTATCGGATACTTATAAGATACTCGACAGATACACACAAATACTTATTAGATACTTCACAGAGACGTATCCTGGAAAAAAAATGAAGGGTAAAAAAGTGAGATTGTGTTGTGAAAATTCAATGGAGATGTATATGATTCAATTTAAGATATGAATCACTATAATTGTTTTTTGATTAACCAATTAAAAATTATGTCTTTGGTGGATGAAAGTAACGAAAGAGAGGAGATTCAATCAATCAACATTAAACAAACTTTGTTTTGAGTTCTTTTATTGATGCATTTGTTGATATTCTAACATATGAATGAAAATAGAATATGATTTATACGAAATAAGTTTCATTTTTTATTTTGATCACATGTATTATTTTTTGTAAATTGTGATTTTTATGATTAAATATTATTAAAGAGTAATCAATGCTTATTTTTTTAAGTATTTTACATGCATATAAATTTTAATATAAATATTTTGTTAACGTATCTTAGTCGTATCGTATCTTAAATTTTAAAATTTCATGTATCCACGTACCCGTATCGTATCGTACCCGCACCCGTACTACGTATCCAGACTTCATAGAGCGTAAATGATGTAATTACAAGAAAGGTAACGACATGTCGGTAGACAATAAAGACATAATTGGTCATTCATCTTCGTTTTTGTTATAAAATCATAATGGCATATGTCCCTTGTAAAAAGAAGACGGAGATCAACGGCTTTGGTATTGTGATTCATGTTTGATTCTACGTGTTCGCCATTGTCTTGTTAATTATACAACTCCGACTAGTTTATAATATGTCTCTTATCTTGTCTATATAATGAAGCATAATAACATAAGAAAAAAGTTGATGCAGAATATAAAGTTTGTGTACGCGTCCAGATATGCGTGTGTGACTTTTAAAAACATAGATTCGAGTGCATATTTCGCATAAGATACTCAAAATCCAACACCACCGCCACCGAGGACGCCGCCGACCAAGAAATTACTACTGCATCACCACCACCACATAACTCTCACTCTTATCCTAAAGATATTTACTCTGATCATAAAAAATTATTTCCTCTGCCACCATCGTCCAAGAAACCACACCTGCATCACCATCAGTTGGAGATAGTTCAGGATCCAACATTTTTTTTGAAGAAGTTAAATAGCCCACCCAAATTAGCACCAGAGAGAATCGAACCTGAGACCTTGAGGAGGAGCACACTCCAAAGTCCCAAGCCAACACCACCAGACCAACCCAAGTGGGTTTTTCAAGATCCAACATTACCATCGTTAACTCCACCACCACCACCATTGGACAAGAAATCACACATACATCGGCTAGAGATAGTTCATCATCCAACATAACTGCAGCCTCCGACACCATCATCATTGTTGATGCCTTCCCTGCCATTGCTAGTATGTACAACTAACTTATTAATTGCATATATATATATATATATATATGTGTGTGTGTGATAATTTTTATGAGTATCTTAGAGTTTTGTAGGTACCAACGAGGGGTACCATGTATCCAATACCTTAAAGTTTCTAACTACATAAAAAAATGACACAAACTAAATTCATTTATTCAACCTAAGAAAAATTCATCTGGTTATACTTCATTTCCTTGACATTAATGACACACACATCATTTACCTTAATTATAGAAGTAATCCTGATTTTTTTGGGGAATTTGTTGAATGTTAATACTCAATTGCACTATGGATATGTATTATTTGAGAGTACATTAGAAAAATAGAGATGTTAAAAAAATTATGGACATGAGAAATCATTAATGAAGAATACTAATTGGGAAGAAAATGAGATTCTGTGAATGAAATGAAGTATTCAAATTTATTTGGTGTATTACCTTGCAGCATCCAACACCGCCACTAAGTAACTTGCTGCTGTTGTCCAAGAAAAACATGTTGTATGACCATTTCTTCATTCCTCACCAACATCAAACCCTGCTACTGAGGACACCACCATTACCACCTCATTTCCCTCCTCTCTTGTGTCCTCCACTTCTGGTAGGCTAGCCTAAGCCTTTAATTGGAAGCTTAAGCTTTTTCGTTAAGAACCTCATCAAAAGGTTGTTTGTCAACCAAAACCTTTAATTGTAGACATTGACCACCAAAAAATGTTCCGTGGTTGAGCCCAAAATAACATGTTAAATTTAGCTAAGAGTCCATAGTTTAATTTGTGTGTGTGTGTGTGAATAGGGTATCCTTTGCATGCAACTATAGACTAATCTTTCGAGGCGGATAAAAACGTAATGAGTGACAAAACTCTCCCTCAAGAGAGTCCATAATTTCATTGAAAAGGTTGAATAAAACAATTAAAAATATGTTTTATTTTTAAAATATGTCCAAAGACATTAAAAAGACATTGTCTTATTTAACTTTTTTATGGAAATTTGTCCAAAAAAGGGTATTAGATTTATTCACCACAATCAACAATGAATTGGTCTGAATGATAGCATATTTAAACATTTTGAGAAAATGACAGCCATTACTAAACAACGATGAAACCTTTGAAATTATAACATGACAACTTGCAAAAATAAATATAAATATTTAGTCACCACAATTGACCGTGAATTTGACAAAATTCGAGGCTTTAAAGAATAAATTCTTATTGCATTAAAAAAGTACAACTTTTATCAAATTATGGTGATTCGCTGTAATTTTGTCAATCTTTAACACCGCAAACTCAAATATGATTTAATTTTGGCGAAACTTGAGAGCTATCCAAAAATGTTTTCTTTGAACCTATAGATATTCGTAATACACCTAAATATATGTATAGCCGTCAAACGGAATGACTATGTTCGTTCGGCTCGTTCTGGCCAAACTACTAACATAAATGGTCAAACTGTTTCGATTCATTTGTTATTGGACTACACATTATCTATTTGCCCATTTATGATTGGATGCAAGTATAAATACTTTTAACATTGAATATCAATTAAACACAATTTTTTTTTGATGAAATTAAACACAAATTTATTTATTTTTTTTGATGAAATTAAACACAAATTTTAAACACAATTTTTTTTTTCTAGTTGAACCAAATTTGTAATTTATAAACTTTAAAATTTTGAGTTAATTTTATCTCTTTTTATTAAATTAATGAATTTTAAATTAGATTATAATTTTTTTTATTAATATTATTTTGTCAAAAATCACATAAAAATGTTGACAACAGATCAACCCAATAGCCAACAATGGATTGATTCAAGTAGTAAAAGACTTGGGCCCCTTAAGTATGTGGTCATAAGTTCGATTTCTGGTTCATGGGTATAAAAAATCCAATTGAAATGAGAGAATCCATCTTACGTTTGCTATAGATTCTTCGAGAGAGATTAATCATTTTACTTTGCATCAGCATGTAACCTAAAAAAATCATCCCAATAATCTAAACATGTCCAATCAATTTTTATATGCGCTAAACAGACTTGACTTACTTTATTTTAATAAACATTAAAGTGAAACTGCGAACCAAATTGTTTAAAGTGATTGTGAGAAGAAAGAAAAGAACAAAAGAAGAGAAAGTAAAGTATAATTAACTTTTTTTCCCCTGGTTCAGACAAAACAAAGAAGCAACAAAAGCCACAACACTCACATCACAATCAAAGAGGTTAAAGTTTCAACCACCTTACTCACACACACCTTCCACGTCATCACCACCTTCACAAACACATTGCGTGAACGAACAAAACAAACATATTACAACGTTTTTTGTTGGGTTTCTTCCACAACGTTGACCTTTGTTTGTTTTCCGTTAGATGGGAAATTCGTTTGGATGTTCTGCCTCCGGCGAGAGACTGGTATCGGCGGCGAGGGATGGTGACCTTGTGGAGGCGAAGATGCTTTTGAATTGTAATCCTTATCTTGCTAAATACTCCACTTTTGGTGGTCTTAATTCTCCTCTTCATTTTGCATCTGCAAAGGGTCATAACGAGGTTTTAATATTCAGATTAACCATTTTGATTATTTTCTTCAAAGTTTGTTTATTTATTTGTTTTTCTTTGATGGGTTTGTTTTAGATTGTTGCATTGTTGCTTGAGAATGGAGCTGATGTTAATTCAAGAAATTATTCTGGCCAGGTACCGTACCGCTCTCACATAATGTCCCTCTTTTGATTTGAAACAAGAATTGCATGATATAATGATTCTAATG
This sequence comes from Medicago ruthenica, assembly GCA_018208015.1. Classification (NCBI taxonomy): domain Eukaryota; kingdom Viridiplantae; phylum Streptophyta; class Magnoliopsida; order Fabales; family Fabaceae; genus Medicago; species Medicago ruthenica. Next base: position 12,370,586 of record CM031371.1, read on the forward strand.
GATTAGATGGTTATATTTAGTGGTAAATTTTAACTATTTGATGAAATTGGATTACACATTTTCCATTTTTTGGTGTGATTCTATTCCGCGAAATTGCTGCTTTGAGTGTGTTATATGATAAGCAATCAGATCAATATTCGATCTGGCATCGATCAATAGATGTCAGTCAGTGCCATAACATGAAGCTTGAATTATTAGATATATTAGAATTTTTTGGATGTATGTATCCACCCCTTTTTATTTTTGATACATGTGTTTGATTTACTGACTGAAAAATATGGTTTATTTTGATCGTTGATTTGAATTTTGAAGACGGCATTGATGCAAGCTTGTAGATATGGTCATTGGGAAGTTGTACAAACACTTTTACTCTTCAGATGCAATGTGAGTTCTGTTAATTTTTTTTTCTTCCGTTTTTTATGATGCAAGTTTGATTTTAAGAATCACTAGTGTGTGGTCTATTAAATATCAGGTTATGAGAGCTGATTATCTTAGTGGGAGGACAGCTCTTCACTTTGCAGCGATGAACGGGCATGTAAGATGTATTAGACTTGTTGTGGCTGACTTTGTTCCGAGTGCTCCTTTTGATGTCATACATGCTCGATCAGATGCTGAACAAGGTGGTGGATCAAATATGAAAGGCAAACATGAACAAAGGTACAACTTTCCTTTTCATTATGTAATATGCAATTACATATTACTTCACACTTGAATAAGTATTAGATGAACGTTGTAAAAGATATGGATACTTTAATTATGGGAATGGTGAGATTGATTTCATTTTGGTGTTCTTTCCTGTAACATTTTAAGGCCCGACTTAACTATAGTTTTTATTCGTCTATGTTTTATTCTAGCAATTTATTTACTTTATTCCAGTGCAGTGCTTTGTCCAAGTTTGTAAATAAGACAGCTGATGGTGGTATCACTGCCCTTCATATGGCTTCGTTAAATGGATACTTTGATTGTGTGCAACTGCTACTTGATCTTAATGCAAATCTGTCTTCTGTGACATTTCATTATGGAACATCAATGGATTTAATAGGTATATTTTTGTTTTATATGCTATTGCTAAATTCCTCGTTGTTTTTCCCTTTCAACTTGACTAATGTAATTTGATGTAGGGGCTGGAAGCACTCCTTTGCATTACGCCGCATGTGGGGGAAATTTAAAATGCTGTCAGGTAAGAATTGCTTCTGATTTAATGCATGATATTGATATACCTTCAGGCTCTTTCCTTTGAATCCGACAATAATGTTTTTCTTTTTCAGATCCTCCTTGCAAGAGGTGCAAGTCGGATGGCTTTGAATTGCAACGGGTAATTCATTTCAAAGGGTTTTTGAGTTCAAACTTTCACTTGCTTTATCACAAATCAATACTAATTTGATTTTCTTTCTTCCTTCCCTAGGTGGCTTCCTCTTGATATTGCTCGGATGTGGGGGCGTCATTGGCTTGAACCGTTGCTGGCACCCAGTTCTGATGCCGTAACTCCTTCCTTCCCTCATTCAAATTACTTGTCCTTGCCTCTCATGAGTGTTCTCAACATAGCCAGGTATTTTGCAATTCACTATGTCTGTTTCTGCGAGTCTAACCAACTTTTCTTAGTGTGAAAATTATCTAAATCATAATTAGCAGAACCCCTTAGCATGTGTGACTCCCTCCACCACCCGTCATTGAAATAAGAAAAGAATTAACAAAGTAACTGTTCCTGAACTAGTGACATACCAGTGTGGTAGTGTGTAGCCTTGAGTTTCTCTGCATAAAGAAAAGAATGAATTATATATTACAAGATTGTTGCACCTTTTAAACTTTGGTTCATTTAGTAAATATCAAATATAACACTATGCCTTCTTAACCTCCATGAGTCTTTTACACGACGAACCACATATATCTTAGTTCTTTGATCGTTAGCTGTCTAATATCGATGTTCAACTCTGAGCCGTTATGGACTGTTACAGTTGGCAATGGCATTTGATGCATCGCCAGTGTATGCGATTTCTTTTAGTTAAAGATATAAATATATTGAATGCAAAGTGAAAATTTGAAACGACATTATACAATATATTCAGGGTAAATTACTTTGTCCTCTTCTGCATTTAATGTATACTAGAAAAACCTCTCCCCTCTCATGAAAGCCTACATAGCTCCCTTATATTTATAATATCTTCGACAACAAAATCGAAATTGCAGTCAAGCTTAGCCTAAGGATATGTTGTTGTCAATTGTTGAGAAAAAGTGAAGGACATGCATTTGTTGAAAATGGGACTAAGATTAGTGTGAAATAACTGCAGAGAGTATGGATTGCGGTCATCTACAACTTCCTCCGATGAGATTGAATTTTGTGCTGTATGCCTGGAGAGGCCATGTTCAGTGGCTGCAGAAGGTACTGTATTCTCTACCTTTTGAATATCTGTTTGTTTGCTTGCCTTCTGCATTAAAAATATGGATGCGTAACCTACAGAAGTAATGATCTTAGGACTACTTTCCAAAATCTAAAATGTAAAGTTGGAACTTGGAAATATCATTCTATAAGAGTGAATTGATCTATCACCCCTTTGTGTGTATGAAATGAGGAATTATGGTGGTATTGTCATCCTCTGCAATATATCATTTTCTCAAATATTATTGGTGCCGACGTGTCTGGTGTCCCTGTCTGTACTTCATAGTGCATAACAGTGTAAGTGATGCCATTAGATTTTACGTGCAGGATGTGGACATGAACTTTGTGTGAGATGTGCGCTCTATCTTTGCTCGACGAGCAACGTTTCTTCTGAAATGCTTGGCCCTCCTGGCTCTATCCCTTGCCCCCTTTGTAGATATGGAATTGTCTCTTTTGTCAAGTTGCCAGGTTCCCAAGCAAAAGAAAATAAATTACACATGTCTCTTGGCCTCTGCACTCCATGCATGTTACATCCACGCGACATAGATCAGCCATCTCTTTCTCACACACCAGAGATCCAAAGAAACTGTGTTGATTCTGTTCCTTCAGAGTTACTCTGCCCCGTTACATGTAGTCCATTTCCATCTATGGCAATACCTTTATGCACCTGCAACGAAGGTTCGTGTCCATCATTTGAACCACGAGACGTAGAAACAAGAGATGAATCACCTCGTCACTCACAGACATCAACAACAGATCATGATAAAATTGAAGGGCCGAGACTGGATAAAACAACTTGCTCGAACATGTTTTGGGGTAGAAGAAGTTGCAGCAGGGAGCACCAATGCAATTCGGAAATAAATGCTTGAACTATTTTTGTGCTTGTGGATATTAGGTACATTTTTTTATCAACAGAGCTTTCCACAGTTTGTCTTACTGACCAGCCTCAAATGGTGGAACTAGGTAGATATATCAGAAAGACGAAAAGCGGTTCTGCAGATCTCCTTTACTTCAGAGGCTGTGTACTAGTTGACAGATACAATTCTCTGGTATTTCAGATACTCAATCATCATCTTCATGCTCTCTTATGATATGTAAGAGAGCCTGTGTAAAATTAGTTTCAATTCCGGAAGATTGTGATTTATTGTAACTGGATTTCATTTTATCAAAGAAAGGTGTTTTTTAAGCCTAGAAAAATTAACTTGTGTAACAGATTAGGAGCATCAGTATATCATGTTTGTCACTAATCTTATAAATTTACAAAGCACAATTCTAGGAACTGGAACCACTTGCTGATGAAATTATAAATACCTTTTTTGGACTATAAGGTTTATTTCATCAACGTTTACATTCTGCTGCTGAAATACTAGTTTAAGAATGCATCATGCATGGTTGTTTAATGTTACAGGCCAAGCTTTTATTCTTGCCGGATTTATTTCTTCAAAGGGCTCTTTTATGATAGTTATTGTTTAGTAAATTTTTTTATTCTTATCAGCATTGGTAATTTGTACAGGATTTTATTTTATCTTGTATTGGTTCATTGTTAATAGTAGTATTTAAAACTATACGTTTATGATATTGTGAATAAAAAATAGAAGAAAAAAATATGCATTTCAAATTTGATTATATTTTAATGGACTAGAGTGTTTATCAAGAGATCAAAAGATGTATATTTTAACGTAAAAGGAGAGAGAAATGTAAATCAATTATCTTTTAAAGGAAGAGAATGTGATTTTCTTTAATATATTTTGTACAAGAGAAAAAAAGAGTATATATTTTAACATAAAAGGAGAGGTAAGTGTAATTAAAGCATCTATTAAATAGATGTTCTTTCTTTTTTAATATTTTAAAATCTGGGGCTGCCTTAAGAAATCCAAAATCAAAATGCCGTTACTTTACCTAGTTGGTCACTATCTTGAAAGTTGGTAAGCTTGATAACCTAACAATCAGAGCTTTGAACAGAAAGAAATTACATTAGGCAACACACACCCACACATAAAGCATAATACTACTCAATACCTGAAGTGGTATAAAAACTAAGCATCGAAGCTAACATAATTCAAGTTGTTAATGAATGAACTCTACCTAAAAACGAATCGTTTAGGAGAATTTAAAATCAATCTTTAAGCAGACAAATATTTATAAGATTTTACTCACCTTACGGTTGAACTTTGGATTATTAATCCCCTTTCCCTAAGACGTGAGCTTACGGTTGAACTTTGGATTATTAATCCCCTTCCCCTAAGACGTGAGCGTTAACAAAGAAAAAAATATAAAAACTATAGACAACTTTTTTTTTTGAAGCAAAAACTATAGACAACTTGAACTTGCCTAAAACAAAAAGAAAATCATATAGAAAATCTTAGAACGCTTCATTGGATCTGCTGTAATAACTCACCATGATATATCTTCCCCTTCTTAAAACTGCCATGAAGCCACGTATTAGGTACTTGATTCTTCTAAATGAGGGTTGTATTTCGATAGAAAAAAGAAATAAAAGTATAATCACATTGATTATAACATAAGCAAAGTAAAATTCAACAATAACACAGTTTGTTGAACATGTGACATGTGTAGGTAAGTTTAACGTTAACTCTTTTTTACAAGTGTATCGGTCACCTAGAGAAACCAAGTTCACAAATATCGCCTTCAATCAACTTTTTATGCACCAAGTATTCAATATCTTAAGAAAACTATCTTTCATTGGATTGGCAAATAGAACATCAAAAAATCTCCTATTGAAAATTTAGAAATTACCAAATCAAATTTCATCCAATGTACTTTATCCTCTCTGAAGTGGATAGAGATCCTAGTCATTGTCATAGTTGGTAAAACACGTAAAAAAAATATAAGTTAATGTTTTTTTTTCTTTTCGAAAGAAAATAAGTTAATGTTTTTTTTTTCTTTCGAAAGAAGATAAGTTAATTGTTGAATCGGAAGATTATTGGTTTCTTACTAGCCATGTCACATGCCACAAAATAAAAATCAAAATGAGTGACTCGTGAATAGGCCTTCAAATTGCTCAAATGATCGTAATTTCCAATCAATTATTTTTTGTGTGTAAACTTCAATCGGATGGTAACTTCTGATCAACTTTTTTTTTAAAAAAATATGAAGTCTAATTGTTTTCAACAAGGAAGTCAACTTGTTAACCAGCCCTCCACGGGGAGTTTCCTACCCAACATAGGAGTTTCTTTTTTTATGATTACTCTTTAGGAACCTAATGATGGCTATCAGACACCCATCAAATAATAGTTAACTGTTGTTCGATACTTTTGAGATTGATTGAGACATTTTTTGAATCGGTTTTTCTGATTTAAAAAAGTGTTCAAAACGGTAGTTAACTACCGTTTGGCTTTTCTGTGTGTCTAAAGAGCAATTGTCGTTTTTTTCCTCTCCATGTTAGGTGGCTTTTCTCTTGAATGAGAGTTTTTCTGTCAAGTTTTTTTCTTCTAGCTAGATAAGAATATAACACAAAGATAAATATTTATAAAAAAAATGTTATAAATAAATAAAAATCTATTAGTAATTAAAATTTAGACTGCAGATGTATTATAAGGAGATTGATTATTTTGTATGAAATAATCACAAAAATTAACATGACCTAACATTTTAGATGATATTAAGTTGTAAAAGATGGTCATTTTGAAAAACCAGGGACAATTTGTAACATTGGTCGTTAGTGGAACCGTCATTAATAATAATTTCTACTTTTTTATTTAGAGTCTGTTTGTTATAGTTTTTTTTTTAAGAAATAAATCATTTTAAAAAATCATTTTTGAGAGTCTTGCATCGATTTGATACAATTTTTAAAAAAAATCAGAATCTAAAAAAACACACACACACATATATCACCTTTTTTTAAAGATATATATATCACTTGTATCACACAACACTATGTTAGAGTATAAATTGTTTTTTTAATCATAAAAGAGTATAAATAGTTTTTAAAATATTTTAAAAAATATATATAAAAATTGTAATGCTAACAACTTTCCTTGATGTATACTTAAGGCATTGAAAGGGGTTATTTTTGTATAAAGAATGATATATTTATTATTTTGTAAAGTGTTTGTCTTCTATTTTCATGAAAATAATTCTTTCATTGGTTCCTTAACGATGTTGTTAGGGCATTTGTTAGAGGCGCCTTTTAGGGTGCATTAGTTGAGTAAGTGCACGGTACATTATAGAGGGGTAAGGATCCTCTCCATTTGGCAAAATAAATGGAGTATGCAATTTGGAGATAGATAGACACATAAAATAGATAGTAGGTCCTACCATTAAGTGAGTCCCACCATCATTAATTATTTTTTAATTTTTTCAAAAAAAATTGTGTTTTTACCTCTCCAAATGGAGAAGATTACAAATGGAGAGGATCTTAATTAACTCACATTAGAGACCATTTTGCAAGTGTATCGTAAATGCGTCTGCAGTGAATCCCTCCTCTACTCCTCTTTCATTTCAGCCTTTCTCTCTCTTCAACCTCACTCCCCCTCTTCTATCCTTTCTCCCAATTATATGTTCATTTTCCTCCCTTGGGGTTGTGAGTGAGGTCTTATAATTTATATAGTGATGTTGAATGGAACTGAAAATTTATTATCTAAAACACCAGAACCCTAACTGTTCAATGTTCAATTTCCATGTGAAAATTCGTTCATGAACCGCCCATAAAATGGGTACAAAGTGAAGATTCAAAACCCAAAAAAATGAATAATGCCGTGTTGAATTTTTTTGGGTTTATGGGCAAAAAATGAATAATGAATAATGCCGCAATGAAAATAAAATGGGCATAAGAGATATAAGAATTTTGCTCTTTTAACCCATAATGCCACTTGGTTTGTAATTTTCAAACAACTTTTTTTATGTTTTTAAGTCATTCGGTGGATATCCATTGAACGTTGTGTTATAGGTTTTTTGAGCAAATATAGCGACCAAGAGAGCAACCCTCTAACGTCTAATTCTATGATGTTTGTTTATTACCGTCAAAAGTCAAAACCAAAGTGTCACGTTAGTATTGGATTGCCAACATTTTTCTCCGATGGACCAGCTATTTTGACTTGACTTTGATACCTCTTCAGGTACAGCAACCCTAACAAGAAGCTATGCTGCACAATTGTAAAATTAATTCCACCGCACCTAGCATTTGTCATGATACCTATTATTTTTCATTGTGCTATATGTGCACCACCTACATAGCCTCATCAGCATTAATAATTATCAACTTGCTTCTTTTTCTTCTTAAATAATTATCACCTGATTAACAGATGTTGATCACTTATTAAGAAGTTGACTCAAATTATACAAAGAATCAAATTCAACTTCGGCACTAACATAAGAAACTCATTAGTAGATAGCAAATATATTTGTGAACATTTTATAAATCTTGATGTCCTCACTCTCTCACGAATCTCATAACTAATTCCCCTAAATTTTTTTCTCATACAAAAAATTATCAACTTAAAATGCAATGCATGCATAAACATCATTATTCACAACAAGTAAACTTTATTTTTACTTGCTACGCCTCAGATAAAAGCTTCATTTAAAAACACATGTCATTGCAAGTAGATTTAATAATCAACTGTTAAACAATGATAAGCATTTCATTTTCAGGCATTGACTGATAAATTTTCTCTGTGCCTTTTGCTCAACCATTGTGTTACCCAATTTTTTTTCATTCCTCACACTCTGTCTTGGTTTGATTTTAAGCACAACAGAAGTAAATATTTTTATTTACTGAAAATTATCACACTATTCATTTAAACTTTGTAATTTTACTTTTCATGTATTTATCCATAATTATGATTCTACGGTATATTAATTATTTTTTAAATGTTCTAAAATTACAAATTGCTGTTAAACATTTTCTAACAGTCCAGCGATTTACAATGTTAGTAAGATTACAACAATTTCAATCTTTGTTAGAAGAGGTTCACACATTGATTGTTTGTTTACTTTAAACATAAGAAAAAAATTATTTTGACACACATACATTTGATGTACATCTTGAAAGAGAGAAATAAATAAAGAAGGTAACGTCGTAGATGTGATTAAAGAGTGTTAGAAAATTAAGGGGGTCTAAATATATTGTCTTAAACATAGTTGTTTGTGAAGATCGGTCTAGACTCCAGAGATGCATCTGGAAAAAATTAAAATTTCGTTTTAGATTATCTTATAGTATAAAATTGTTTAAATAATATAATACAGCTTTCTGATAAAGCTGCAAAAAAAAAAAAAAATTTTGATTACTAAAGAAAATAATGAAATGATGATTGCATCATACTAAGGTTTTTTGACAAATTACATTAGGTGGGTGATTATTAGAACTAGTTATGCGGGAGATAGCCAAATAATTTACCGCCGTAGGTGGTGCATGTCTCATCGACGATTCGGCTGCATAACGAAAATGCGATGCGAGGTGCCGTGACATTAAATATTCGATAATGGTGGCATCATCACTTTAGAGTTGTCCTCCTAAAACCAACAAAAAAATACACCTTAAGTTGGGAATATAGTCTGGCATTTTTTAATTTTGGTATAAGATAGAAAAATAAATGAAAATGTTAACTAGTGTTTCTGGAACATTAGTTAAGAAGACTAATATAGTAAAAAAAAAATTGAACTTTGTGTAGTCAAACTTTTAAAAGTGTAAAGAATACTCTTTTCAATACAAAATTTTCTACTTTTGTTATCTTTAACGAGTATTCCGGTGGCACTAGTTAACATGACCCAAAAATAAAACCATCTTCCTCTCGTAGTAATAGTCACACCAGGAAAGAATCTCAAAAAGGGTACTTTTAGTTTATCCTATAATTTTAGTTATTTTTTTAATTGTTCTATTTAATTAATATATTTTAATTTCATAATAATTAACCTATTTGTAAAAAAAATGTTGAAAAAAATTGCCACTTTGAATTTTGAAGGTGATATTAATTAAGATTCTTCAATTATACTTTCTAATTAATCTTATATACCACTCTCAATTTAATATCTTCTATTTTTTATTAAAAAAAAATACTTTCACTTATGATAATAATTAATACGTCAATACTTGATACATAGTAATGTAGTAAAAATACTACTCCCCCTCTCATGGATGATTCATTTGTACATTTTATTTAATTTTTGCGAATGTAAAATCATCAAATTCATTGATTATTATATAACTATATAAATCACTCTCAAATTCCTTCAAAAAAATCATTCTCAAATTATTATTTTTTCCACTTTCCAATATGATAATAAGAATTTATCAGTATTAATGTGTGTTCTCCGTTAAACTCTTTGAAAACAAAAAGAATAGATTAATACTCTTCCCAATCCTTTTTTATTGTGGTTTTACTATTTTAGAACTTCTTACACATGCATGATAACAAATTAATCTGTTATTTTTTATTTAAGATCACATTAAGTAGGAATAATTGAAATATGGCACGCAAAGAAACTCATTTTTTGATAAAAAAAAATAGGCTAAATTACATTCTGGGTCCTTTAAGTTTGCTGTTTGTAACAGATTAGTCCTTTAAGTTATTTTTGTAACAGATTAGTCCTTTACGTTTTCTGTTTGTAACAGATTAGTCCTTTAAGTTATTTTTGTAACAGATTAGTCCTTTAAGTTTTCTGTTTGTAACAGATTAGTCCTTCTGTTTAATAGCAAACAACAAACTTAAAGGACTAATATGTTACAAACAGAAAACTTAAAGGACTAATCTGTTACAAAAATAACTTAAAGGACTAATCTGTTACAAACAACAAACTTAAATGACTAATCTGTTACAAAAATAATTTAAAGGACTAATCTGTTACAAACAGTAAACTTAAAGGACCCAGAATGTAATTTAGCCAAAAAAATAATAAGCGACCAAAATAAATTTGCTTAAAGGTTGCTTATGGATATGCTCTTACTTAATACTCACAACAATAGTGGGCAAAGTTGAATTATGGGTCTACCGCTGCTGACAACTTTAATTCAATATTCTGATTTATGATATATAATGCACACCTATAAGGTGTCAGAAAATGACACTGTCAATTGGTTTCAAATTTCAGAAAATAGATAATATTGATTTCAGATTACAGAAAATGGTTTATGATAGAAAATCAGAAACAAACGAAAAAGATTCCAAGCATAAAAAAGGGCCCCAACACATATCTGCACAAATTGAGCCAGCATGATCTTATTTACAACTCGTACTTCAATCCAACCTTTTTTTAGTACACTGCCTCCAACCAATTTTATTGGCATCACTTGAGGGTGGCGTTTGTGATGGGAAAGGAGAAAGCTTTTCCATCATGGGAAAGCTTTTCTAAGGGTTAGATTGTTGAGGAACACGATTTTTATTATGGATTGTCTATACCAAATTTTTTTCCTTTCTCTTTTACACTCTTATATTTTTGTTTAGATCTGGAATACACGATTTTTATCATAGACTGCATACACCATATTTTTTTCTTTTCTCTTTTACACTCTTATATTTTTGTTTAGATCTGGAATTTTTTTCTTTTCTTGATCTGGAAATAATTGGTCGGATTTTCTCGCTCGCGCGCATCCGCGTGCGCGCGCGCCCGTATTATAAGAGTGACTTAGAAGTTGAATTTTTTCACGATTTTTTGCAGGCATGTTTAGGACATAAAAACAACATCGCCCACAAAAAACGAGAATTTTCCGACAAGGGACGGATTAAATATGAATTTTTTACGCGCCAAAAACTCAAGAACGCGAAACAACAAAACATGCACCTAGAAAACGAATTTTGAGCTGGTTTTTTGCAGACACCTCTATAAAAATACTTATAGAGGATCTGCAAAAAAAGCCAGCTCAAAATTCATTTTCTAGGTGCATGTTTTGTTGTTTCGCGTTCTTGAGTTTTTGGCGCATAAAAAATTCATATTTAATCCGTCCCTTGTCGGAAAATTCTCATTTTTTGTTGGCGATGTTGTTTTTATGTCCTGAACATGCCTGCAAAAAATCGTAAAAAAATTCAACTTCTAAGTCACTCTTAAAATAAGGGCGCGCGCGCGAGCGAGAAAATCCGACCAATTGTTTCCAGATCAAGAAAAGAAAAAAAAATTCAGATCTAAACAAAAATATAAGAGTGTAAAAGAGAAAAGAAAAAAAATATGGTGTAGGCAGTCTATGATAAAAATCGTGTATTCCAGATCTAAACAAAAATATAAAAGTGTAAAAGAGAAAGAAAAAAAATTTGGTGTAGACAGTCCAAAATAAAAATCGTGTTCCTCAACAATCTAACCCTTAGAAAAGGCTTTCCCATGGTGGAAAAGCTTTCTCCTTTTCCATCATAAACGCCACCTCAGTACCCATCTAACTATATCGATCATATACATTTTTATTGCATTTCAAGTTAAATAGATCCCATAAAACAAAACAAGCATAAAACAATTGCAAATGGAGCTAGTAACAAAAAAAAAGTGATAATACTATAATAGTGTTGCTAATTTATTGTTACATATATAATGTCACACAAAATTTAAATACTTCTACCGATGAATTCATATTTTTGGGTAAATGAAATGGATATCAATCCACTGAACAAAAGAAAAAAAAATAGAAAGAGAATCTCTCTTTGCAATAAAGAAGATAGGAGCAGTCAAAATCATGAACTTGATTTGGCTTCGATCCACTTGGGCTTGGTCACGCAAGGTCATATCACAATCTTTCTCAAAATTCCATTTTTAGAACAATTTTTCTTACAGTGCAATAAGCCTCAGCGATCAAACTGAGGCAAAATATTTTCCATTCTTTAATTAGACCTAATAATTTAAGCGTACACGCTTCCATGAATACTATGCATGAGTCACTCATGAGTCCTCTCCTCAATTCCTATAACATCCTAATTTACTAACACAACTTCACCAAAATTGTTGAGAATGCATTTATTTGATTTTATATACTATTGGTTATTTAATTAATTTGCTTGTTTAGCTACGTTTAGGTGACGAATGCAAATATCATTCACTCACTCACTATTACTAACTGTGTACACAGTGCATGCAGAGTTAGTGTGGGTCTGTGTGAGTGGTTGAAGCTTATGTTTATGGGGACCTGATTGGTTGCTGCATGAATCGGTGTACTGCACTGCACTGCATGCCTTTCTTTCTTTCTTTCTTTTTTGCCATGGCAGTGATAGAACTCTGTTAATTTCTTTTCCCTAGAAAATTACCCTTCTCTTTTGGTCGTGCTCTAATGCTATCATTAATTGTACTAATTAAGAATTTTAAATATATAGCAATCACATAAACTAAAGTGCTCATGAAATAATTTTACGTATGTGTCTGTGTGGGTGGTATCGTATAACGTATGTACTCCATATACTATATGATATGTCACGGGTCAATTGCTTGCAAATCCCCTATACATGTGAGCTGTAATAAAATCTAGAACTAGATAGGGTTAGGGGCAATGAATAGGGTCAACAAGAAAAATAAATATCTACGATTCTACCAAGTGCTATTTAAAATTTGCAAACGGAAACACGCACAAATTGATTGCATAATTAATTTGAAATTTCAATAACATTTTCTTAAGCTAAACATTACTAGTACTATACTGGCAGTAAGAAAGAAGGAGACCTACCAGCTAGCAAAAGGAGTTAAACTCCTAAAATGAGATAAATCCGTGTTCAAATTCTGGATCACCTTAGTCTATAGATACCTACACGCTTCGAAACATTTAGGCTATGTTTGGATTGATGGAAGGTAATGGAATGGAGTGGGATGCAATGGAATAAATTAAGATTTCATTGTTTGGATAGTCATTAAAAGGATGAGATGGAATGGAACTCAATGACATGTATTCCATCACTTACTCTCATTTTGCTTACCCTCCAATTTGGATAGAATGGGATGGAATCTTCACATAATTTATTTTTCAAATTACTAAATTACAAATATATCCCTACCTTCTCTACATCAATTATACATATATCTTATTAATTCTATATGTTCGACATTAGTTCTATTTATTTCTTCCATATATATAGTATGTTGGTTCATAATTAAAAAAATTATCTTTGTGGCCTATTCTTCCAAAAAAAAAAATTATCATCGTAAGTGTCACATTTCACTAACTTGCATCATTTTTGTTTTATAGAAAAAAAAACTTGCTACACTTTTTAATACCTACTATCAATAATTAGTAAGCTTTTTTCATTTCATCCTATTATACTCCAATACAGTTTAGAAAATGTAAGATTTCAACTTTTTTTATTATAATTATATATTTTGTAATCATTTTGATATAAGGGTTGGAAGAAAAAGTTATAACTCATTCAATTCCGTTAATTTTCCAAACAATGGAAACGTAAATTGAAAACCAAATTATATGTGGTCAGTGATTTCAAGGAAGGAAATTTGCAGCTTCCCACCAAAATCGACTCAATGTGGAGATAGCGACATGTAAGCATATAAAGAATACCATCTGAAATATATATGCTATTGCATTAATCTTGTGTATACATGGGAAACATGGCCACTATATTGAAGGCAAAATTGACATGGAAATAAATAAAGGGGATTTTATTTTTATTTTTTTGAAAAAGACGTGAATTGGGATGGTGATGGATCAAGGTGTCCATGTTGGTATGAGTTGCATTCGTGAGAGGAATGTTTTAATTAAGCTTGATCATTATCGATACAAGAAACTATTTGGGTTCTGAATATATTAGCATTGACAGCGATACATAATTGTTCATGTTTCTGCCTCTAGTCCTTCGTTGGATGAGTTGCCACTATCAGGACCACCTCTAAAGCTCTTACTTAGTTTCATGTTATTGTATTTTTACTAAGGTGTTGAACCATATTTGCAATTGTAATATTTTTTGTTTTGTTTTGAAGATTGGGATCACTGCCCAAGAATTAGTAATATTTAAACCTAAATAATTAACAATCAGGGGTTGAGCCTAGCAGGTAGGTTGAGCTAGTGTCTCATAACATCACAAGTCACGCTATAATGAACCAAAATTACGTTGAATATGATTCATTTAAACACCGAAGAGGGGCAAGGATAATGTTTAGTGATATTGTTGTAATATGAAACGTAGTACTATATATGTATAAATATACTGTTTGTAACACCAAAACTCTAATTCATCAACGAAATAAAACTGAATTACAACAGTTTTATATGAAGTCGCAGATGTAGGTATCATTGGTCAAATTGCGTTAACAAAGATCAATTGTGTTCATTGTCTTTTATTTTTGTTTATTTTAATCTTCTATTAGTAATTGTTGTTCTAACAAACTCAAATTATAAGGGACAGAGGGACCTACGTTTTATATCAACCGTATGTCAAACATGATCATCTTACGTGGAGGAATTATATTGTTCCCCAAAAATAAAATATAAGTTAAATCATCTTAAGAGTTAAGACTCTAAAAAGGATTAGATCAGAAATCCAAAAATAAAAACCCCAATTTTTTCCCCTTTATTATGCAACAACCAACCCAATCTTAATTATTTGAAATACCAGTACACTAAGATCAGCAGCTTTCCCATTGAAAATAATGTTATTCCCTTCTTAATATCCATGAAAAATCACCCTACTTTAGCTTGTTTGCACCAAGGTAATAAGTGGTTGCAATTGTGTGTTATGTTAGCTCACAAGCAAACGGTGAGTCATGGAAAAGGGTTGAGGCAGCATTGCTTTATGATGCAACAGATAGTGAAGGTAACTTTTTAGTAAATAAAGGGACCACATACATAGGCATGGGCTGGGGCTGCACATGATATTCTTCATGTGGTACGGTCCAAGTTCAACAAACAATGAGTAAAGTGTAGATTTTATGTTCAACTTCATCTCTTTGATATTTTCATTATTTTGTCTTTCAAATCTTCTTCAATGCGACAAATTATGAGCATGTACTCAAAAGGACCTAACTAGTCACGATACTCATTGCAACTCTAACCGATTTACTGCTGCCCGAAATCAAACCCCGTCATGAGAGGGGCCGAAAATCATAATTGGTTGAAATATTGGTACAATATTTAAACAAAAATGCTAACGAGTGAATCAAAGATACTTTTTCAGAACTTAACTGATATGCTTTTATGAAAATTTGTGTATTTAATACATTGGAAATTGAAATATTTAATTTTTTTATGGAATAATTTTTTAATTTAAAATGCTTAAAGAGTGCACTAGAGATACTTGTTAGTAAAACCTTTATTTAAAAATCAAAATATAGACAACACATATAACACCAATTATATGATTTTTTTTTCAATTCAACTCTATTATTTTTGTAAAAGACTAAGATAGATCTTGAACCCATATCTTGAAATTCATCTCCATTCTACTTTACTGTATCATTTTAGACCAAAATGGCAATGGCAAGGAGTCAAGAGTATAGGACAGAAATGGAAGAATTGAATGGAGTAGCAAAAAAATAGAGGTTGGGGGGTTCCAAAACTTGGCTTGCTTGTGGGGAAGAGACAGCTTAGCCTGAGACAACAGCACAACTAGTATTTGGAATTTGATGCCCCAAATTACCCCAATGTCATGGGTCACTCCCCCACGTCCTTTCGTATCTAGTCCTTGCACTGGAAAGTCAATTGGCTCCTTAATGACAAAAACAACGCCCGAGTCCTAAACTCCTAGTAGTTCCTACTTCCTACAACTGCGAGTAGCGACGTTGTTTCAATTTTCAAATGCTTAAAAACTAGCCCAAATCCCAACCTTAATCACTTCCAGGGCTGTTATGTCAGGTCACTAATTATCATATCAATAATCAAACATTCATTACCCAATATTCATGATATAATTTCTTTAAGGAAATGTTAATGTCAGTGTCCTAAGGGTATTTTTTAAGGACTTTAGATAATACTTCCTCCGTCCCTTTTTATATGAATAATTTATAAAAAATCGCGGTATTAAAAAAAGTGTTTGAAGTAATAAATTTGTCATTAATGTATGTTATTATTACCAAATTATCTTTTATTTATAGAAGTATTTAATGTTAACTTTTCATATTTCAAGGACTATAATGAGAGGTGTATTTAGAAAAAAGAGTAATTAATACATCTAGAAATTTGTAGATAATCTTATATTAAGAGACAAAACTTTTTTGTAAATTAGTCTTATAAAAAGGGACGGAGGGAGTATGTTTTTATGAAAATTTATGCATATAATGCATCAAAAATTGAAATATTAAGTTTTTTCAATGAACAGTTTTTTAATTGAGTATCCTTAAAGAATGTCCTTAAGACACAAAACCCTTTTTGCAATTGTTATATTCGGTCAATCTCTAATTATAAAATCATTTTTCTAAATAAGCATAAAAATACAAAAGTTATTAATATTTAATACAAATTAAAAGTTAAGTTGCAACAAATTAAGACTTAATTTATATCATTTTTATGGTAATTCTTTTTCCAAACAAAATGCAATTCGTAAGTATAATATTTTATTGTTAAAAATTAGAAATTAAAGTGTTTGTAGTCCATCCAAAACTATCAACACACTTGCTAACACCTTGTCAAAAAAAAAAAACACACACGCACACACTTGCTAACACAAACTTCACAACAAACTTTTTTATTTGTTAAAGTTATTGTGGAGTCCATCAAGTCATGCGAGTTCTAATTTCTTGTTCTATCTATCTCTCTATAGCAATCTATATTGTTAATAGATCTCATATAAATCTTAATCAATCAACTAAAGTGTATTAAAAATTGTGTGTTAAAGAATATGTTGTTCAAATTATTTAATTCATATATCAATGACATAAGTTTCTTGAAACATTATAAAAAAAATGTTGGGTATTGGGCTTAAGTTGGGCCGGTTGTGAAAACCCACTTAAGCATTAGTTTCCTTTCCTTTATGTGTATAAATACCCTTGCTTGTGTAACAATCAATAAGATTTGCCATTTTGCTATTACAATTGGTATCTAGAGCCTCGTTTCCAGAAACCGTTTTTTCTGTTACGGTTGGTTGCAACCACCGTAACTGTCATCATCCTTCTCCGTTTCGCAACCTTTGTTTCTCTAACCATTAACAATGGCGGAGAGCTCCGATTTCAAGCTCACTATTCCACGTTTCGATGGTTTTTACGATCACTGGGCTATGATGATGGAGAATTTGCTCCGATCGAAAGAATATTGGCACCTCATTGCAGATGGAATGACACCGGCGCCGGAGAATCCCACACCAGAGCAATTGCAAGCTCACAACGCCCTCAAACTTCTTGACTTGAAGGTCAAGAATTATCTCTTCCAAGCTATTGATAGAACAATAATGGAGACCATTCTGAATCGCAGCACAGCGAAAGATATTTGGGATTCAATGAGGCAGAAGTATCAAGGTTCGACGAAGGTGAAGCGGGCACAGTTACAAGCTCTGCGTCGTGATTTCGAGGTTCTTGCGATGGGGGAGAGTGAATCCGTTGATGATTACTTCGCAAGAACGCTAGCCATTGCCAACAAGATGAAATCTTTTGGTGAAAACGTTGAACAGGTCACCATAGTTGAAAAAATCTTACGATCCATGTCTGCAAAATTCAATTATGTAGTATGCTCCATTGAAGAATCAAACGATGTAACATCTCTGTCCATTGATGAATTGCAAAGCAGCCTCATAGTTCAAGAAAAACGTATGAAAGGTCAAAGCCATCAAACTAGTCAAGATGAACAAGCTCTCCGTGTCACAAATGGTGGAAGAGGTAGAGGAAGAGGTAGAACTTCAACAAGAGGACGTGGCAGGGGTAGGCAAAATAAAGATGCAATTGAATGCTTCAAGTGTCACAAACTGGGACACTATCAGAATGAATGCCCTGAATGGGGAGAAAATGCCAACTATGCTCAATTTAATGATGAGGAGGAAATGTTGCTTATGGCCAAAGCTGCTTGTGATGAAGAATCAAAAACTGAGGTATGGTTCTTAGACTCGGGCTGTAGCAATCATATGACAGGAAATAAAGATTGGTTATATGAATTTGATGAGAATTACAAAGATTCTGTTAGGTTGGGTGATGATTCAAGAATGAATGTTGTGGGTAGAGGTAATGTCAAGCTGTGCATTAATGGAAAGATTCATGTCATAACTAGTGTGTTCTATATACCTGGCCTAAAAACAAACTTGCTAAGCATTGGTCAAATTCAGCAAAAAAATGTAACCATTGTCTTTAAGAATGATCTCTGCAAGCTGTATCATGATGAAAAGGGATTGCTCTTTGAAACACGCATGTCCTCAAACAGAATGTATGTGCTTAATGCAAATGTGATTCTGCCTAGATGCTTGAAAACCTCAACACAAGAGAATTCCCAACTGTGGCATAACAGATATGCACACTTGAGTATCAAAGGGCTAACCACTCTAGTTAAGAAAAATATGGTGAAGGGTTTACCTGATTTAGAAGAAATTGAAGATAAATGTGCAGATTGCCTGACTGGAAAGCAACACAGGAATCCTATACCTAAGCAGGCCAACTGGAGAGCTTCAAGCAAGCTAGAATTGGTTCATTCAGATATATGTGGACCTTTAAATCCAACATCTAATGGGGGCAACAGGTATTTTATTACCTTCACTGATGATCTTACCAGAAAAACTTGGATTTATTTCATGAAAGAAAAATCTAGTGCACTAGATCTGTTCAAAAAATTTAAAGTCTTAGTGGAAAATGAATCAGGATGTGTAATTCAATGTTTGAGAACAGATAGAGGAGGTGAATTCACATCCAATGAATTTGATGTATTTTGTAGTAATCATGGGATAAAGAGGCAATTGACAGCTGCATACACTCCACAGCAGAATGGAGTAGCAGAGAGAAAGAATAGAACATTGATGGATATGGTTAGGAGCATGATAGCTGGGAGAAATGTTCCTAAAGTCTTCTGGCCAGAAGCAATCAAATGGGCAACCCATGTTATGAACAGAAGTCCCACATTGTCAGTCAAAGATATCACACCAGAAGAAGCATGGAGTGGTGAGAAGCCTGCAGTGCACTATTTTAGAGTTTTTGGGTGTTTAGCATTTGCTCATGTTCCTGATAGTCGTAGAATTAAGATGGATGATAAAAGCATCAAGTGTGTTCATCTTGGTGTGAGTGATGAATCCAAAGCATACAAACTGTATGATCCTGTAAAGAAGAGAATCTTGATCAGCAGAGATGTTGTTTTTGAAGAAAACAAGAGCTGGAAATGGAATAGTGATGGTGGCAATGATGATTCACATGAAGCTGATGCTGTCAATACTGATGATGAAAACATAAATGAAGCAGACAATGATGATGTGATGAACAATGATGATGGCAATCATGGAGAAGACTGCAATGATGAAATGCTTGACATGAATACTTCAAGCAGTGATGACAATATAGTTCCACCAAGACAGAGAAGACCCCCACAACATTTCAAAGATTATGTACCAGTGCCTAGTGATGAGAGTGAAGAAGAAGATCAACATAATCTAGCTGTCTTTGTCTCAGATAAGGATCCTAAGTCATTTGAAGAAGCAGAAAAATATGATGTATGGAGGAAGGCCATGGATCAAGAGATTGAATCCATTGAAAGTAATGATACATGGGAGTTAACTACTCTACCTAAGGGTGCTAATTCCATTGGTGTAAAGTGGATCTTTAAGACAAAAATGAATGAAAAGGGTGAAATTGAGAAGTATAAAGCCAGATTAGTAGCTAAGGGATATAGTCAAAAACATGGAATAGATTACAACGAAGTGTATGCCCCTGTTGCTAGATGGGATACCATAAGAATTATCCTTGCTCTAGCTGCTAAAGAAAACTGGAAGGTATTTCAACTTGATGTGAAAAGTGCATTTTTGCATGGAGAATTAGTTGAAGATATCTATGTGGATCAACCTCTTGGTTATCAAAAGGGAAGTGGAAATGAAGTGTATAAATTGAGAAAGGCACTCTATGGACTGAGACAAGCACCAAGGGCCTGGTATAGCAAGATTGAGAACTACTTCATCAGTGAAAAATTTGAAAAATGTCCTCATGAACATACACTCTTTGTGAAGTATGCTGATCAAGGAAAACTACTAATTGTGAGTCTATATGTTGATGATCTTATATGCACAGGAAATGATCTCACTATGGTACATAACTTCAAAGAGTCAATGAAGAAACACTTTGCTATGACTGACTTGGGCAAAATGAGGTATTTCTTAGGTGTGGAAGTTACACAAAGTGAGTTGGGAATTTTCATTCAACAGAATAAGTATGCTGAAGAAATATTGAAGAGATTTGGCATGGAGAACTGCAACATAGTAAAGAGTCCTATAGTGACAGGTTGCAAACTTGTTAAAGATGAAGATGGAAAACCTGTTAATGCTAAGGAATACAAGCAGATAATTGGAAGCTTGATGTATTTGCTTGCCACTAGACCTGACTTAACCTACTCAGTGTGCTTAGTAGCTAGGTTTATGGATAAGCCAACAGAAATGCATATGATGGCAGTTAAGAGAATCTTGAGATACTTAAAGGGCACTCTCACTCATGGAGTTATGTACAGGCACAAATCAGACAGGAGATTTGAGTTGGTTGGTTGGTCAGATTCAGATTATGCTGGAGATCTAAATGATAGAAAAAGCACTTCTGGTTATGTGTTCATGTTGGGAACAGGTGCAGTGTCATGGTCTTCAAAGAAACAACCTATTGTGACTTTATCTACTACAGAAGCTGAGTATGTGGCAGCTGCTGCGTGTGCGTGTCAGTGTATTTGGTTAAGATCAGTGCTGAAGCATTTGCAAGTTGAGCAAGGAGAGGGCACTATAATTCTGTGTGACAATAGCTCTTCAATCAAGCTATCCAAGAATCCTGTGATGCATGGAAGGTGCAAACACATAGATGTTAGATTTCATTTTCTAAGAAATCTTGTCAAAGATGGAACTGTGGAATTAAAATACTGCAAGTCTGAGGATCAAGTTGCAGATTTGATGACCAAGCCCTTGAAGCTAGAAGCATTTTGCAAGCTAAGAAGAATGTTGGGAATGGTTGATTAGCAGACAAGTCATCAGTTTTTCTGTCATTTGTTTTTTCCATCTGTTTTTGTTCCTCATTTGCTGGTTGTTCTTGTAATTGTTGTTTCATGATTGTACAATTAGGGGAGAGTTTGTTGGGTATTGGGCTTAAGTTGGGCCGGTTGTGAAAACCCACTTAAGCATTAGTTTCCTTTCCTTTATGTGTATAAATACCCTTGCTTGTGTAACAATCAATAAGATTTGCCATTTTGCTATTACAAAAAAATGCTAATAAATGTTATCACGGCATTGTTTGTGACAACTTGAATCGTTTTGTTTAATACTAAACAAAAAAGTATTTTACAAATATTAAAACAAAAAATATCGAAGGAATGACAATGACAAGATAGTGTTCAAACTTCAAACTTTCCCCAAAGATAGTTAACATGATGTTAATAAGTAAAGTCTTTTTTTATTAGACCTTTCACTTAAACTATATAGTGTCAACAAAAATTAGATAACCAAACACGGATCTTAAAGAGTAATTTATATAGATAGGACAAAATTCAAGTGTATTTCTATAGATGTTTTTGGTGCTTAAATTAAAATATTGACAACTATTGTACATGATTAACTCGAAGTCAATAATTATCTTAAGGTTTGTTATAGCCATATTCATTTTTTTTGTACTTAGTGGGAGTGAGTTTTATCACTAAATGTTCTGAAGAAAAAAAAAAGAAGAGAACGCAAATAACTGTAAGAATTTCACAAAGTTATCTCCATTATGAATTGACTATTAACAATTATTATACCAAAACAAAACTAAAAGGAGATTTACATCAAATAGTGTCACCGCTGCCTAAATCATTTAAGAAATGCAAAATTAAAGGACAATTGACTAGTATACCATGCAGAGGTGGAAAACAAACTTAAAGAGTGCATACAAAGCAAAGACAATTAAAGAAAGCGGACTATATATATAATTTAAAGTAAAGTTCAAATCTTAATTAATTTGTAGACTAGTAATTTGTATGATGAATGTAACCATAGCCATGCAATGTGCTAATCCCACAAGCCTAGCTAGTCCTACAACTATTCTAAATTACTCCTAAACAAGATTATTTATTTAAGGGGTTGGGGAAGAACATGATGAAACCAAAGTTACCAAAGTGAGAGGAGACAAGTTTCCCCAAATCAATGAAAAAGAGCTGGACCAAATCCGTGTTTTCTGAAGATATACTTAACCAGTAAATTTGCTTAGTTTGGAAAATTACGAAAATTTTGTCTTTTTTATTAGAGGAATTATAAAAATAGTACTGAGTTTGATCATTTGCTAAACGTGTACACGTATTTTACAATTTTTTTAAAACGTCCACTCCTATATATACTCTCATTTATCACAACTGTAATCATTAACTATTCAACTAATCATTAGAATTGCAGTTTATATCAATTGCATCCCTCGACTCAAAGAAGATTTATTCGTTTTTTTTTGGCAGAGAATTAATTATCAAAAAATACTACTATATGAACAATATTTTCATGGTGTTCATAAGGTTACTATAGTATTTTTTTTAAAAATAATAATAAGATATTGTGTGTGTTTCATTTATTGATGTTTTTTCTTTCGAATGACAAATATTAGTAATTAGGTGTTGTATTAGTTTTTCTCCTTTGTTTGAGTTCAAACGCGACCTCAAACTTCTTATCATTTAACTCAAATCAATTGATCTATCCAACCCTACATTCATTTAATAAAGTTAGTTAGTTACATACATAATAACTTGAGATATATTAATAAGGTAGGATCAACTCATATGTTAACAGGTTGCATGAATATTTTATACATAGAGATGTAGATTTAAATCAGTAATCACTGCTTCTACTTCTCAACATTGTATGCGAGTTTCAAAACTAAACTCCTTAAGACCGAGAAAAATTGAGATAGAAAATATTTTGTTTAGTTAAAGGGACTCATTGTAACTTTATACTTAAATATGTGAGATGATGTAACAAAATAGTGTACTCTCATTGAGTATCCAGAATATAAAATAAAATTACATTGACTATGTATGTCCTTCAAACTTATATTTTAAAATGAAGCAAACAATTTTGATTTCTAAGTGAGTGAGAATTTGTCATTGTAATCTCTGAATGTGGAAATTAACAAAAAAACATTGATTGTTCTTATATACTAGTAGTTGTATGGACTGAACTATGTGAAAGATGAATTTGAAGACCAAACTAACAAATTTCATATTTGAGCAGGTATGACAAAGGGGTGGGGGTGGGGGTGGGTTTTACCTTCACCGGCCTCATCTCTGACTCTTATATATTTATCTATTACCTTACTCATACCCAAAAGAGATGAGAAATTAAATCTCATTCGCGTCCACACGGGTTCAGGTATCCCACTACATTCTCGTCCCCGTAGTGAATCAATTTTTTTAATAAAAAAAAGTTTTTATCAGTCCTGAGGACACTGTTGTAATGCATTGTCCAGAAATATGTTTACTTTAATATTTCCTCGATCGAATGATTTAATTACTCCTTTAAATATCAATGGTAGTTTTATAACATGTTATATCAACATATAACCAAAATATCAATTTTCTACATTCGAGAAGAGTTTGAGTATGAGTTTGGGGTGGATATATATATCCCCATTACCTGTCGATTGAAATCGGGGAATTCAACTCATACCAAAATCTAGTCAAAACATGGAATACCCGTCAAATCAGAGTGAGTTCGGACTAGTCACTACAAACACATGTTTTTTTGCCATGCTTAGATTTGACTAAAAAAAAAGACTTTTTGTAATTTTAACACGTTCATTAATTATAACTATCTACAACATTTTAAGTATCTAGATAAAATTTTAATTTACTTTTACTTAAATAAAATTGTTTACTTTTTTGTTGTTGTCATATGATCAATACAATATATTTATCGTCGTTTAACAATAACTTATCTTTGTTGAGAAACATGTGATATATAGGATGTGTTCTTTTTTTCAATCAAATTTTATTACAGGTAAAAGTCATTGATCGAACTCATCACATTTGTTCAAATAACCAAAATCTTTTAGTACTTAAATCATTGGTGGAGTTTAACATGGGAAAAGCTAATCCTTTCCCACCATAGGTCAATTGGGTTTTTACCATTTGATCAAAAGAAGACCACAATATTATCATGTTGCCTCAACACTATATTTTTTTCCCAGTTTCTTCTTTCCCCACCACTATCTCTCCTTCATGTTTTTACCATATATCTCCCCCACACCATAGCAACCCACCATCAATTCACTGTCACCACCCCACTCCTATCACAGTAACATAACGTAGAAAATCAATTGAAGATAGATAAAAAATGAACGTAACCCATAATATAAATCCAAATAAATACTGAAGATTCAAAAAATTAATTAATTGTGATTTGTTAATATGTTTATTCATTGAAATCTTGGCATGATATTGACCGAAAATTTTATGTCATTAATTAACAACTCCATATTAATTTCAATAAATAACTCATGAATTAATTTATGTAAAAAAATCATATATTAATTAATCTCAAATTATAGTTCAAACATCATGATTTTTGAAAGGAAAATCTTGGCATGATATTGACCAAAAATTTCCTGAACAGGAATGACAATGGTATCACAAGAGATTGTTGATGAATAATTTAGTTTTAAGAAATTTGCAAAATCGATTTTCAATCAACTTGTTTTTTTACCCCCCTGCCATTTGGGCGAATTTTGCTTTACCCCGCTATGATTTTTTTTTTTTTGGAGATCCCCTTTCGACATTAGAAGATTCTTTGATTTTCAACCCTAAACACATCTGACTGTGCAAATTAGCGTAGGTGACACGCTGACTGTGCATTGATTAACGAGGTGGCACGCTGACTTGATTTTTTTTAATTTCTTTTTCATTTATTTATTTTCCACCTACCTTTTTTATTAGTTAACAATTGTTTTAAAATAAAAAAATAGAAATAAAAAATAAAAACACCATATCTTCATCTTCCAAAATTTCATCCTCTAAACTCTCTCTCTCTCTCCCCGTTTTTTTTCTCCATGGAATCAGTATTCTCCTGCATTCTCATCATTCTTGCTATTCTCTTCAGCACCTTCATCCTTTCACTCTTGCTCGGATTTCTTTCTCACCACCTCAATCGTCGTCGTCTCCTCTCCAGTTCAACACCACGACGGCCACCACAACCACCGCCACCATTGACGGCGATTATTACCGAGTTGCCACCAACCTCACTAACCATCGACTCACTCCCTTATCTTTCTCTCTAAAAACAGCAACACCAAACACAACACCCCATACCAAAACTTTAGCTCGTTGGAGAACGAACAAACAATCACACTCACTTTTGTTATAAGTTTTATGACTGGGATATTTGAGTTTGATGATGATTAATGTTTACATTTATTTTTTGGTTTTCAATTAGAAATCATTGGTAAGTGACTAAGTGTTATTGTGATAGTGAGGTTGGTGGTGGTGGATGAATTGCCGCAAGTGGTGGGTGAGAGAGAGGAGAGAGAATGGTTGGGGAAGATGGTGTGAAAAAAATATAATGTTGAGAGAGCACAATAATATTATGGTCAATAAATAATTCTATGTCCAAAAAATAGTACTACGTCCGTCCTTAATTATAAGACCCTTTTGAGAAAAAAATTTATCCCTTTTTTTATAAGACATTTTTGATATTTTCAATTACATTAATTATTTCTTTACTAACATACCCTTATTTATTTTGCATCTTTTTCTTCAATCAACAATAAATAATATGTTAAAAACATAAATTAACTTTCTCTCTTAAAGATAAAATTATAAAAATAATTGAAATTATATACAAATTTAATATTCCTACCAACTTTCTTGATTTCCGTATTTTTGACTAAAGATTCCTATATTCAAAGGCGCAGGTAGTATTGTTTACTCTTTTAATACTAGTATGACATTAGTCATAGTCTTTAATACTACTCCCTTCGCTTCAAAATACATGTTCATTTTAGAAAAATTGCAGTAACCAAAGACAAGCTAGTTTGACACAAAAGTTCCTATTATACCCTTGTCTTTGATTTTCTCCATTTTACATTTATTACCCCATCTCATAATTACTCCCAATACCAATACCAAAATTAATTAAACAAATTAGCCCATCATTTAAACACCCTTGGTCATTTCTTGGGAGAGTGCATGAGTAAATCCATTTAAAATTGGGTCAACATTTATTAGTAGAAAATAATTATTGTGGAGAAAATCTAGAATCCAATTAATTGGTAGGCAAGGGTAAAATAGACAAAATGTATCCTTAAATTATCAAATAGACATGTATTTTGAAACAAAAATTTTCTCAAAAATGGACATGTATTTTGAAACGGAGGGAGGAGTATATAGTTTTGAAAAAATATAAAAATTTGTTGGGGTGTTTTGGTGTAAGAAAGGATTTATTTGCCGTTATGAATGTTGTAATCACGTGCGATGCGTGCTTTCTTCTGACACATCCTTCTTCTTTTAGCAATGCACTGTAACCATTTCTCTCTCTCTCTCTCTCTCTCTCTCTCTCTCTCATGTTAACAATGGCTTTCGTGCTTCTCCTTCTTCAACCACTACCACACTTCACCATTCTTCTTCATCTCTCTTCATTTTCATCACTATCTCCATCCTCAACTACTCTCTCCATATCCCTTTAAAACAAACACCAAAAACACACTCTTCTCTAAACTCTCTTCAATGGCTTTTCCTTTCAACGTTTTTTTACTCTCTTACCTTCTCATGTTTCATCATTCTTACGCCATTAACGACCAAAACAATCAAAACGCAGAAAAACTTTCTCTTCTTTCTTTCAAAGAGTCACTTCAAAATTCACACTTTCTTTCTTCATGGCACAATACAACTTCACACTGCAACTGGGTTGGTGTAACGTGTCAACTCGGTCGAGTTACCTCACTCTCTCTTCCTTCTTGTTCCCTCAGAAGCAACCTCTCTGTTTCTATCTCATATGTCTCTTCTCTTACCTCTCTCACCACCCTCAACCTTGAAGATAATCAGTTTTCCGGCGAAATCTCCGGTGAGCTTGGTGGGTTGTTTCACCTTGAAACACTAAGACTCGGTTCAAACTCTTTCACCGGAAAAATCCCACCGGAGTTTGGTTTTTTAACAAAACTACGTACACTTGATCTTTCCGGTAATGCACTCGCCGGAGATATACCAGAGAGTTTTGGAAACTTGACAAAGCTTCAGTTTTTAGACCTTAGCAATAACATGCTGTCAGGTTCTCTTCCGTTAAGTCTTTTTACCGGAACAGTGAACTTGATTTCTATTGATATTTCAAACAACTCGTTTACCGGCGAAATTCCACCGGAGATTGGAAATTGGAAGAATTTGACTGCACTTTACGTTGGAATAAACAAGTTGTCTGGTACATTGCCTAAGGAAATTGGAGAGCTTTCAAAGCTTGAAGTTTTGTATTCACCTTCTTGTTTGATTGAAGGTCCATTACCTGAAGAAATGGAAAACCTTGAATTGTTGACAAAGCTTGATCTTTCTTATAACCCTTTAAGGTGTTCTATTCCAAAGTTTATTGGGAAGTTGAAAAATTTGGAAATTTTGAACCTTGTTTTTTCTGAGCTTAATGGGTCAGTTCCATCTGAGCTTGGAAATTGTTCAAATTTGACTAATGTGATACTTTCTTTTAATTCATTATCTGGGTCATTGCCTCAAGAGCTTTCTATGCTTCCTATTAAGACTTTTTCAGCTGAAAAGAATCTTCTTCATGGTCCTTTGCCTTCTTGGCTTGGGAAGTGGAGTAATGTTGATTCTCTTTTGCTTTCGGCGAACCGGTTTACGGGTGTGATCCCACCTGAGCTTGGGAATTGTTCTGTGATGGAGCATCTTAGTCTGAGTAGTAACTTGTTGACAGGTTATATACCTGAGGAGCTTTGTAACGCTGCGTCGATGTCGGAAATTGATCTTGATGATAACAACCTTAGTGGAACAATTGAGAAAGCTTTTGTTAATTGTAAGAACCTTACTCAGTTGGTTTTGATGAATAATCAAATTGTTGGTTCTATACCACAGTACCTTTCTGAGCTTCCTTTGATGGTGCTGGATTTGGACAACAACAATTTCAGTGGACAGATACCTTCTAGTTTGTGGAATTTATCAACCCTGATGGAATTTTCTGCTGCTAATAACCATTTGGAGGGTTCTCTTCCTGTGGAGATAGGGAATGCAGTTATTCTACAAAGGCTTGTTCTTAGCAACAATCGTTTGATAGGTACTATTCCTAAGGAAATTGGAAGTCTTTCAAGTCTTTCAGTGTTCAATTTGAATGGAAATATGCTTGAAGGAAACATTCCAACCGAGCTTGGTGATTGCATTTCACTCACTACATTGGACCTTGGAAACAATCAACTCAATGGCTCTATTCCTGACAAATTGGTGGAACTGAGTGAATTACAGTGCCTGGTTCTTTCTCACAATAATCTGTTTGGGACCATTCCTTCCAAGGAATCTTCGTATTTTCGACAACTTACTGTCCCTGATTTGAGCTTTGTTCAACACCTTGGTGTGTTTGATCTTTCTCACAATAGATTGTCAGGCACCATACCTGATGAATTGGGGAGCTGTGCAGTGGTTGTGGATCTATTGCTGAGCAACAACATGCTTTCTGGGAGCATTCCAAGATCACTCTCGCGCTTGACAAATCTAACAACTTTGGATTTGTCTGGAAACTTGTTGTCAGGTTCCATTCCACCGGAGCTTGGAGATGCTGTCACACTTCAAGGTTTATATTTGGGACAGAATCAACTCTCAGGTACCATCCCTAGAAGTTTTGGAAAGTTGACTGGTTTGGTGAAACTGAATTTGACAGGAAACATGCTGTATGGTCCTATTCCAATCAGTTTTGGGAACATGAAAGAATTGACTCACTTGGACTTGAGCTATAATGAACTCAGTGGCGAGCTTCCGTCCGTTATGTCGGGTGTGCAAAGCCTCGTTGGGCTTTACGTGCAGAATAACAAGCTTTCAGGCCATGTTGGGGAGCTTTTCTCAAACTCCATGACATGGAGGATTGAGACAATGAATCTAAGTTGCAATAGCTTTGACGGAAACTTGCCATGGTCTTTAGGAAATCTTTCCTACTTGACGATTTTGGATCTTCACAGAAATCTATTGACCGGAGAGATTCCTTTAGACCTTGGGAATCTAATGCAACTTGAGTATTTTGATGTTTCAGGTAATCAATTATCTGGAAAGATTCCAGAGAAGTTATGCAGCCTAGTTAATTTGAATTACCTTGATTTCTCTCAAAACAGATTGGAAGGGCCTATTCCAATAACAGGTATTTGCCAAAACTTATCTGAAGTTAGATTTTTGGGAAACAGGAACCTTTGTGGCCAGATGTTGGGTACAAATTGTGAGGTCAAAAGCATTGGTAGATATGCATTGTTTAATGTATGGAGGCTTGGTGGAATTGCCATCGCAGTCATATTAGTAATCTTGATCTTTGCTTTTGCGCTGCATAGATGGATGAGCAGGAAGCAAAATGATCCTGAGGACCTGGAGGATCGGAAACTTAACAGTTATGTTGATCAGAATCTTTACTTCTTGAGCAGTAGCAGATCAAAGGAACCTTTGAGTATCAATGTAGCAATGTTTGAGCAGCCTCTTCTGAAATTAACTTTGGTTGATATCCTCAAAGCTACCGAGAATTTCAGCAAGACAAACATAATTGGAGATGGAGGTTTCGGAACCGTGTACAAGGCCACTTTACCAAATGGAAGAACAGTTGCTGTGAAAAAGCTTAGCGAAGCTAAAACGCAGGGTCACCGTGAGTTCATGGCTGAAATGGAAACCTTAGGCAAGGTAAAGCATCAAAACCTAGTTGCGTTGCTTGGTTATTGCTCAATGGGTGAGGAGAAACTCCTTGTTTATGAGTACATGGTAAATGGAAGCTTAGATCTTTGGTTGAGAAACAGAACCGGGGGACTTGAAATCCTCAATTGGAACAAACGTTACAAAATCGCAACGGGCGCAGCAAAAGGACTGGCTTTCCTTCATCATGGTTTCATACCTCACATCATTCATAGGGATGTTAAAGCTAGCAACATTTTACTAAATGAAGATTTTGAGCCGAAAGTCGCCGATTTTGGACTAGCAAGATTGATCAGTGCATGTGAGACTCATATCACCACTGATATTGCCGGAACATTTGGTTACATTCCACCAGAGTATGGACAGAGTGGAAGATCAACAACAAGAGGCGATGTCTACAGTTTCGGGGTCATTTTACTTGAATTGGTGACCGGAAAAGAGCCGACAGGACCAGATTTCAAAGAGATTGAAGGTGGAAACTTGGTTGGATGGGTTGGTCTGAAGATCAAGAAGGGTCAAGCTGCTGATGTTCTTGATCCAACAGTTCTCGACGCGGACTCTAAGCAGATGATGCTTCAAATGCTGCAGATTGCTTGTGTCTGCCTCTCTGATAATCCTGCTAACAGGCCTACCATGTTTCAAGTGCACAAATTCTTGAAGGGGATGAAAGGAGATTAGTGATTAACTAGTTTTAAATTATGTTATTGTAGCTGATGTAGTATTTATAGTTAGTTATGTAACTGCAAACTTTTCCCAACAAAAGCTCAGACTGAATAATCTAATCAAGACTGTACGCTTATTTGAAGTTCTTGTTTGCAAAATAATTCTTATTTCATATGTTGACAAACATGTAGGTCTTACATAAACTGAAGAATATCTTGTTTACTCACCCTAATGAAGATTGAAGTGAAATATAATGATTTGAGCATGGTACGAGCGACATAGAAAAAAGAATACTGAAGAAGTGTAATCAGATTATTATCTCTTTATATGTTCTGTTTTAACTATAAAAGAATGCATTTTTTTCATGATGGCTTTGTCCAAACAATATTATTCGCAGGAATTTCTGTGATTTTCACTATTCAAGGATTACCGGAGATGCAAGTCTGGTATCTCAAACTGCATGATGTTAAATGTTGAAACAACTAGCAAGTATCCTTTCATTTGTAAAATTTTGTAAAGTAATTTGAAAGTATGTTAAATTCGAGTAGAGGATTGAAGATGGTAACGCTAACAAAATTTATTATTTATTAATTTTAGTCTAATTAATTAAATAGATTATACTTCCATAGTTGTCTACAAATTTTTCACTTTGTTTACAAATAAAAAAATTCAAAACTTATGTGTTATTATTCCTTTTTTTGGGTACAAATACACTTATACTTGAGAAGCCACATCTAACGTAAGGCCATATCATTTGTGCAAACCACAATTGTGTGTGCTTTTATGTTAGGTTGTCTAATGGTTAGACTCACAAATTTTATATATGGAGAAATGGAAAATCCTGAATTCGAGCTAAAGCTCTCGTATTTTAATATTTTTGCAGCTACTAACTGACTTGTATTTACGGGACTTCACAATTGTGTTATTTTTAATTTATGATCAATTAATTTATTTTATAAAACATTTATTATAAATAGACTCATTGGCAAATTAATAAGTGTGCATGTTTAGTTACTTTTTTGGTTTTAATTTATAGACTTGATATATCAGTCATATTTACTAAACTATTTCGATTACTTTTTTGGTTAAACGTCAAATAGGCCAAACCATTATATTGGTGTGTGTGGTGAGACAAAAATAATTGTTTTAGGCTCACTAACTAACAAAGAACGAAAAAGGTAATTACCACTAGTTTTTTACTAAACAAAAAAGTCACGCATATAACAAAAAGACCCAATTACCTAAAACACAAAAATCTTCTCCTAAAGTTTACTTTAATTAAGCCTCACATAATAATCAGACGTGCCCTAGAGGCTAGATAGGTTGACCAACGACGATGGGGTGGTTAGGGTGGGTCAAGCTTCATATTTAAGTTTCTTAGTATAACCTATATACGGGAGTTGATAGCGAACGTAGGTTTAGGATATAAAAATTGTTTTTCTTGTTTACTTGTTAATGGTCAATTGACAATGTAGGATTAAGCATGTTAAATGTTAAGAAACGTATTACATACATTAGTTGGTCTTGTCCAAGTTAGTTAACTCATTTAAGTGAAATATAATAAAATAACGCAGTATTTTATGCAAGATGGTATGGATAGTTCGACGGCTCCAACCCAAGATTTTTTTTTTTACCGAACATGATTTACCTTCCACTAACCTGTTTTAACAACTCCATTTTAAAACCATGCAAAAATCTTTTAAATTTGATGAAGTTCTTTGTTCTGATTTCTCTCCGACGTTATCCACAAATAAAGGAGGTCGTTATGTGACTTGACATCCGGAGGAGAGTATGGCCGTTGTTCTGAATATTGATAGTAGTAGTTTTGGAAATCCCAAAATATCTGGTTTCGGTGGCGTTCTTCGTATGAATGATGGCAGTTGGCTATACGGATTTGTTGGAAATGTTTGTATTTCCACAATCATACATGTAGAGTTGTTAGTTTTGTATCATGGCTTGAAAGCAGCTTAGGAAAGAGGATATAAGAATGTGATTTGCTACTCTGACTTGACTCTGGTTGTTCAGTTAGTTTCAACCATGGTGAATCATTGACATCATTATGCGGCAATTATCAGTAATGTGCAGGATTTATTGCAAAGGAGCCGGCGCGCCAGTTAAACCATTCTGTGAAGGAGGCGAATTCGTCCGCTGATTTCATGGCTAAACTAGGAGCTGCAAGTACTGAGATTTGACGTGAGTTTTTGGAGCCACCAGAGGGCTTGCTTCCGCAGCCGAAGGCTAATGCCTGGCGAGAGATATATCACAGAGATTAGTTTTTACTATTGATTTACTATTGAAACATGTTGTTATACTTGTTAATTTTAAGATTTAAATGCATCAACTTATAAATAATAATTTTTATTTTATTATATTAAATGTTAATCCTAATCCCACACTTTTTGATTAGTTTAAAAAATCTTTATGAAAAAAATGTTATGCATTTTTAACCCCCCACCCCACTTCTTATCCCACCTTTTCCACTTTTCATAAACTACCATTTTTTCTCCCTTCAGTTACACGTATCATTTTTTGTTCTTAAATTTTATTTCAAACAATTATTTCGATGAGTTGAAATTAAATAGTTATTTTGGTGTGTTAATTATTGTCAGAACTTTGGTTGCACGAGTT
The DNA here is from genome assembly GCA_018208015.1 of Medicago ruthenica. NCBI lineage: Eukaryota > Viridiplantae > Streptophyta > Magnoliopsida > Fabales > Fabaceae > Medicago > Medicago ruthenica. Next base: position 12,404,086 of record CM031371.1, read on the forward strand.
AAATGACTTATATTAGAATACATAATTCGAAGTGACCGAAAGATCCGTCATACTTTTTTGATTCTTTTCCTTCTCTCCAAATTCTTTGTGAATTGATAATTTGTTTCTCTTTTTCTTTTATTGCTTCTTTCTATGCATGCAAAATTGTTCATAACAATAGTGATAATAGTTAAATATGTTACTAAACTCTCTTTAAATATAATTAAATCAATTAAATTCTCTTTAAATATTGAGAGAGAGAGAGAGATTATTAAATAAATAATACTACTGAGACAATAAGTTTTTTTTCCTTCTTCCAGTTGTAAGTGTTTTTTTAAAAAATATATATATATAAAATGGTGTATTTGACCGATAAATGGTTGAATTGATTTCAAACTTAGGGTGTTTCCTTTTAAGCCCTAAATATTTCTAAGGCTCCCTACATACATTTTGAACAGTTATCTATTGGGTGTGCGCTTTTTTTTTTATCAAGCATATATCTGATAAGTAACTATCAGATGTGCATATATGAGGCCTTAAAGATATTGGAGGCCTAAAGATAAACGTTCTCGGACTTATACCTAGTCCAACTATGATCCAATGAGCTGCTACGAAGCCCGGCCCAATTCTTAAAGCTTCTATTACAAGATTACACAATCACTGATCAAAACATATTACGTATATATTAAGAAAAGTAATTAATCATATTTAATATACATAATTAAAATATAAAAATATGTCTATTGTCTGAATTATCATCATCCATGTATAATAGGTTGAGTAATTGGAAATATAAAAATTGTTGAGATATATTTCCTCCGTTTCTTATTACTAATCATTTTTTAAGACAAAAATAAGTTTATATTTACTTGTCACTTTTTAAATGTCAATGTAATATTTATTTATTTTTTTGTCAATAATGACTTTAAATATTTATTGAAGAGATAAAAATAAATGAAATAAAATAATAGTAAATGTTTAAGGATAATGTAGGAAAAAGAAAAATAATGATATCAAAAGTAACAAATTTTTTTGACAGACAAATAAACTTCATTCACTCAAATGCTAGAATAGGAATTACAATCCAAAGATCATGAATTGGGGCATTTCTCATCCACAATTTGTTATCATTACAAGTGATTAAGATAGCTAGATACACACTAATGATACATGAAGAAAATTCATAAGCCAATAGGGTATTAACAAATCAAAATTCTATTTCTAACAACCAAATTAATATCTTCCAGCAATGGCCAAAGGTCGGTAATGATTTGAGATCCAAGGTCTTTAATTTCATAAACTATATAAAAAAAAAATTGCAGATGTTTTCTCAAAATCGACTACAAGTGGTCTTTGAGATGACCAATCCAATCGCAAGTTGACAAGTTATATGTAAGATTGGGATGATGGAGAATTTGGTGATGGTTCCCAAAAACCTCTTCCTCCAAATATAGTATCGGTGAAACATATTCTTCTCAATCATTTCAACAAACACATGGGGAACAAACTCGAAACAAAGTACGAACGACAAAACATAAACTAAGAAGCATAACATAGAAACCATAAAAACATTAACATAAGCATTAATGATCAAACTGGGTAAAGATAGATTAGTCAAAACACAGTGTTTCCTTGGTGGTTTCCGAGAGGGGCGCTTAAATGTCATTTCAGTAATTTAAATGACAGCCCTATCAACAAGATATAGAGGCAGCAAATGAAGCGAAGGATGGTCCATCTAAGAAATCCTTGCAACGATACAACAATGTTGAGATATAATTCAACCAACAACACCTTCAACACCATCATATCAACAACAATCTAAACTGTAACACTCATACTAATTTTTATCTAGAATATTAGCATGTGCATTAAACTGATACTGGATACATCAAGGTTTTCAATAATAAAATACAACACAACTGAATGAATACAAATTTGCTCGTCTATACAACTAATCAAGTACCATGATAAATACTCGTACAAAAGTCTGATAAGCTCCTGAGCTGGTACATGACGAGCAACTGCACTCCATCCAGCAGCACCTTCATGATCTTCATCACGAACCTCGTGCTTACCTGTAAACCTGCACCAAAAGGATTGGGAAGAGACATAATGTCTCAGTGAGCTCCACCCAACCTACTGTTGGCAACCTCGGGGAACCTAAGGTCGCCGTGCCTACTTTTGGCAATCTCGGGGATTCCTATGATCGTCAAGCCTTAACCTTACCCATATAGGGTATACCTGTCTGTTCCTGCTATCTTGTATAGTCGTAATAACTAAACTACATCCTGCTAAACTAGTGATCAAGGGGAAACCTAGGATCACTGCCTGAGCCTGATAACTGAATAGTCATGATATCTAGACTATAACCTGATAACTTGGTGATCGAGGGGACTCCTAAGATCACCACCTGATACCTGCCTGATAGGTAATTCTGCATGATAACATAATAAAGAATATACTGATATTATTATGTTAGATGTTAGCGTTGAACAAACATTATTATCTGAGTTGATTTTACGGAATGCCCCCGAGTGGAGTAACCCCGGAGCACATTCCCCTGATAACCGGTGAAAATTCCTATCTGAGGCTAATCACCGGACTCCTCTTGCATGTGTGTGTGGTTATCCTCACGGAAGGTTCCTCCCATTCCAGCTGTAACTGGAACCCCTTGTGCTCTAACTAGCGAGAACACAGAAGACACACTATAAACTATTGTGTGGTTATCCTCGCGGAAAGTTCCTCTCATTCCAGCAATGACTGGAACCCCCTGCGCTCTCTAACTGCGAGAACCCAGAAGACACAAAGTTTATCCTGATAATTAATTATTCCTTTAATATATATACTTATATATATTCCTGATAATTTCCTGAACATCTATATATATAAGAGTCGTCATGTAGGCTCCCTAACGGGTTGGCCTATCCAGAATAAATCTGAAGCGTACATGTGCCACGACTTGTCAACATATATATACATGTTTATACATAATCTGTATAAATCCTGATAAATATCCTTGTACCACTAACTAGGGTACATCATATCCTGAACTGATACGTGTACCCTCAGTGTCACTCTGACGTGAACAACTGAGGCACGTCCTGATGTACATATAAATGTACCTGCCTGGTTAAGGGTATCCTGAAAACTAACCCTTAACATTCCTGATACTATTCTCATAAGAATCCTTGAATGTTGAGAAACATTCCTAGTACTCATGTACTTCCAACTGAATACCTCTCAGTTCCTGTTAACCTATTAAAGGTTCTAGACATATCGTTATCATATGTCATACTTATGGGCTTACTATGCCATCTATAATAATTTCCTGAAATCATGTGGGTATACTACCCATCACTCTGTATGATACATATCTTTATCCTAGATTAACCCTTGTATATCTTTATCCCAAAGCATATTGAAGATCATTGGCATGGTACAGCTGTTTGTTAATAAAAAGAGGTTCTGTGCAACTTCGCTTTGCGACCCCAGATTTCGCTCTGCGATCTTCTGCGTTTGAACCTTCAGACTCTGAACATTCAAAGTCTGAACTCTGAACCTTCAGAACCTAATATACCTGAGTCTGAAGCTTCGCAGAGTGTCCAAGGACTTTGCTCTGCGAACTCAGCTTCTGATTACTTTGCAGAGCGAAGTCTAGGCGATGGCTAGGCGTAAATAGACAGTAGCAAAACTCTGCTACTTCGCTTTGCGACCCTGAACGTCGCTCTGCGACTGTAGCAGAACACATGACTTTCTGATAATCATATTTCAATCATTAAAAACCTTGGTACCCAACTGCCCAGAAATCTTCAAAACATGCTAGGGACTCTTTTTAAACTGTAAAATCATACTAGGTTCAAGGATTAACCAGGGATCAAGATTATGTACCAAAAAGGGGAAAAAACTATCTTTTTTTCCTAAACCTTAGCAATTGTTGTGAATCTCACACAATAATGACCCAAAAGGGTAATTGCTACTCTATAGAACTCACCAGAATCATTGCTGGTCTTGCCAAGCTTTCCAAGTCCTAACTTGATTCTTCTCCAAAACCCTAGCTTTGGAATTCCTCCTCTTGACTTGGTTTCCTTAGTTCCTCTTGCTTCAGTCTTTCCCAACAGCTTGCTTGCTTGAAATACCAAGAATTATGGAAAAGAAATTTAATGGATTGAAGCATGCTGGGGGGGAGGGCCAATTTCTAGAGAGAGAGAGGGAGAGAAAAAATATGAATTCTAGAGAGATAAGGAAAATGAGGGATTGAGTAAAATCTCATCTTTCCCCTATATAAAGCCCTTCAATCTCATAATTACAATTTCGCCCTGATACTGATAAAATTTACGTCTAAGCGGGATATTACACTCTACCCCCTTAAAGAAATTTCGTCCTCGAAATTTAAAATTCTCCTGAGATCATGAACGAATAGATCCTTTCTACCTCTTTCTTTACAAGCCAAATCTCCAATTCAATGCTTATCGGGAATCCATGGCTACTCTAGGGTCTAACATGAAGATTATTCATGCACCTCGATTAAATCTGACTGGTTAAAGCTGTTTTCTAGCCATAGTTTCCATCTCTGCAAGTCAAAATATTTGACAATCTCTTCCTTAACTGAAAGACTTGAGGTACATTACATAATTCTTACATAGTAGGATGTATGGTTTTCTGAACCAATACCCGTCTCACTTGACTATAACTCTTGTTCACACACTTAGTGCGAATCCCACTCAAGATTATAAAGCATTGGATACTCGTACTGAACTCATAAGTTTCCTTCATTAACCACTTGGTCTTGACGACATCGGGTCAATTTTATCCTCCTCAATTGATTCCACTGATATCTTTGACTTTTGCCTCGCAAGACGACATCTTACAGTTACAATCGTACCATTCTTAATATAGAATTATCCTTACACTGAAAAGCACCTGATATTGAGTATCCTCAATGGAATTAAAGACTGTTATAACCACTTTCACCATCCATATACAAGTAGGAGGCATCACTTTTAGTTCTTGTCCCTTTCTTTTGACATCCTGGTGTAACATTCATCACAACCGTGAGCATTACTTCCGTTCCCACTGCGGAAATCCTTAAGGCTCGAGAAATCTTATAGGCTACTCATGCCCGCCTTAACTAGTTGACGACAATGCGTATCTCTGTGATTTAGGAATTTTCCTCCTTACTAGGATTCTGAGAATCTTGCATCATACAAGATATACCCTGGTCGTAACGGGGCGAGTAAAACTGGTCTCATGAAACCCGTCTACAACTTTAACTTATGTCATACAAAGACACTCCTTGTTTTCAAAAGAAAACTCTACTCTGATTGCTACCAAAATAGCACACTTAAACTCTCAATCCTTTATTCATAACCTGAACTTACGTAGCTCTTTACTATAGACTACGAGTGACTTTGATCTGCATAGAAAGTTCTTCTTCCTTTACTGGTGAACATTAAGTTCAAGAATTTCCGAACTCTTCAGCTAAGATATGTTTGATATCAACAAACCTATTTGGTCAAAACCTTCCTACTTTAACATTCCTGGCTGCGTACCACGGTTACTAATACATGCCACATAACTGTAAATCTGTTACACTACTATCTGAGTAGTATAAACACTCCCTGATAAGTATACATAATACTAAACATAACCTGGTACATGTGACATGTTTACATAACGTGGGTACAATGTGGATTAAACTCATATGCCACTGCATTGTAGCTTTTGATCAATGCTTCAAATTCAAAATATCATCTTGCAAGTGCAACCTTTACTGATGTTGCCTCGTGCACAACTCTCCTGGGCTTAACTTACTCTCGTCAAGTCCACTTGAAGTTACTGGGCTAAAATAGCTAAATTACCGCATTAGCGGTGACTTCCCTTGCTCTAGACTTATTGTGCTAGAAACACATCCTTCTTATTTCTTATCACAAAATCTTAAACTGCTTCGATTTCCATTCCTCATGAGTTTCGAAGTTCATAGTATTCCTCAGCTTAACTTTAAAATTTCCGGTTAGAACTTATGATAAGTTCGAGTCGTCACTGCTTACTTCTATCTTGTGGTTCAAGAATTGGGCACTTATTGCCTTTCCTGCGGTTCCTCTGACAATGACTTTACAAGCATCCTTGTTCCCTAAGTTTCAACTTAGAATTGTTCGTTAACCCATCCTTGGATTACTTCTCCGCTGCGCGACTCTAATTTCAGACAATACACCTTGGAATAGGGATAATACACCACTATTAAATTTCCTGGTTAACCTCGTTCCTTAATGACTTCGTAGCTATCATAGCTGAATCATCTTACTTTTGTTAATTCTCTTATGGCTTAAACCACCTGTTAAACTTACTGATTGATCATTGATAAGTGCCTAAAAGTTGTTATCTTTTGGTACAATTTAGGGCACTTATGATTACTTGTTTTACAAGTTACCTTAGGATTAGAGCATATTTGTGTTAAAAATACAATATTTGTGATCCTAAGCCTTACCCCATGTGATTATGCAGGAAATACATGCTTGGACCTGATTGATGCAAAGATATGAAGTTTTTATTGATGCCATCGCTACAAGCGCAGAAGCCATCGCTAGTAGCGAGGATAGGCAGGGATTTCCAAGTTTTCATCGCTTGAAGCGCAGCTTCCATCGCTAGAAGCGAGCTTAGGCAGGGATTATCAAGAGTTCATCGCTTGAAGCGATGAACTGGACGCTTGAAGCGAGCCTAGGCAGGGAATTTCAAAGATCCATCGCTTGTAGCGACAGACCTTGTCGCTACAGCGACCAGAGGGCGGTTTAATGCTTGGTGATGACGTGGAGAGCATCCATTGGCCAGTTGACTTCCTCGCTACAAGCGACAGGCTGGTCGCTTGTAGCGAGCGTGCATTTTCTCAGCATATAAATATGTTTTGAAGCTCATTTCTAAAGGAGTTAGTTTTTTTATCAGAATTTTCATTTTCCAGAGCTCAAAATATTTGTTATCTAAGAGAGAGAGTAGGCATAGAAGGAGAAAAACTTCAAATAGCAAAGTGATTTGGATTGAAGAATACATTAAGAAGCTTTGAGACATCAAGCCTTAATATATCTTCATCTTCCTTTCTTGTTTTGCAATAGTTGTCATGACAATGATCAACTAATCTCCTTTGTTGGGATTAATAGGTAATCAATCATTCCATGTTGTAAACTTTTGATTATTAAATATATGATTCTAGCATTTTTATATACCATTGAATTTCTTCTTGCTTTTCACTCTTATGTTTGATTTAAATGTTGTTGAAAAAGACTTTTGAATCTAGGTTTAGAATGATTTTCTATCAAGATAAGAAATTCTAGAAATGGGATTTGGTTTTGATAATTACATTAAAGTATTGGATCGTAAAGCTTTCGAATCGTTTAATAGATTGAGAAATCATCGATTAAACGATACGATCGATCTCACGACGTCATTTGGGAAATCAATGACGTTGTTGAGCAATACGTGATAATGTCATATATAAGAAAAAGCTAGAATCCGTATTTACAATCAATCGAATACAAACGATGTTGGATTGATGAACGTTAATCCTAACACCTTCTATGTCCTATTACTCTACTATTTATTTATTATGTTTTTAAAATGTTGAGTAGTGTAGTAAAGAAAAAGGTTAAACCCTAATTTAAGACAATAATCGACGTTGAACGGTTTATGATATCACGTTAATCCCTGTGGAACGATATAAAAACGATACTTGCTTTCCGCTAACATCAAAATGGCGCCGTTGCCGGGGATTAAAGTTATGATATTATAATCATTGCAACTTTAATTATGGTTTTAAGCAATTTTGCACAAAATTCTTTTATGTATATAACTATTATTCCTTATCCATCTTGTTTGCTAATTCTTTTTGGTCAGATTGTTGAAATCGTATATGCGAGGTCAAGTATCGGAGGACCAACTGCTTTTTGATTCGGAAATAGAAAGAACAGCTCGTAGAAACAATAGCAAGAATCGGAAAAAGAAGCAGCAAGCAAAGAAAAGGCAACAAGAGGAAGCTTCTGTTTCAAGTCCTTTATCTAGTCCAAGTCCAAGCCAAGAGATTCCAATGGCTGCACAAGGAGATGGTTCATCAGGTTCAGGCGGTCATGGGATGCCATGTCATAATAGCCCACACCGTTTGGCACAATTGGGGAAAACGCCTCGGACTACCAAGCAAACCGAGATGAAGACGGGGATCTTACAAATACTTTATGCTAATCCCTTCTCAGGATTGGACCATGAAGATCCGTTTCAACATCTCACAAAATTTTACGAGATTGCCGGTACCCTTGGTGAGACGGAAAATAACGAGGAG